>JACXGK010003454.1:34488-45296 GCA_016801125.1 Novumbra hubbsi | reverse complement strand
AAAAATGTTGTCACAAAGCACTTGGTCCACGGCTGGGTCAGAGAATCCCAGGCCAGGGGCCTTAGGGTCTCTTGTTTAACCAACATCCACGGGGCCCCAGCAAGAGGCAGGCTGCGTCGTTATGCAACATTTCAGCTCACAATGAATGGAGCCCAGCACAGGCCTACTCAATGGTGGTGAATGGGAAATGAGTTCAAGTGAATGGCAGTGGAAGCCGTGAGTGGAAGGGACAGAGCTATAGGTTAATCCCAGGGAGAAGGTCCCGGGCATCGAGGGGCCACCAGGGCCCACCCATTACATCCTCCCTGTATGTTCTCTTTTCAGCCGTCTGAGTGGCTAGCCCTATCTGCGCTGGAGAGGGGAGATGTGGGAGAAAAAAACCACTGGCGCTTTGGATGTGAGCCGGACTGGAACGAGACGTGGGGAGCAGGAGGAGAGAAAAGGAGACTTCAGTTGGCTCCTCCAGTGCTTAGCGGGGGAACTCTAATCCATTTGGCCCCTTGGCGAGGGCAAGGGCCAGAATTCCTCCTCTCCTCCCATCCCTGGGCATTGTGCCAGCCCAGCGGCCTCTCTCCACGGGTGACATCATCGCCTGGCACATGGGAGCAAGGGTGGGAAAGGAGAAATAATTAGGTTTAGCTGGTTTGAGTAATAGTGTGTGTGTGTGGAAGGGGGCAAATGCGTATTTAAATCTGCGTGTTGTGTATATAGGATTTCGCTAGGCTTTGCACAGTAGAGCACATTGATGCTTGCCTCTAATGACTGAAGGGAGATTCCTAGGGCAGGTCTGAATCCTTAACAGCTATATCCACACACAAACACATTTACATTCACTTTACAGTCAGTTGATGGAACAGCTCCCCCGAATCCATAAGATCAAAACAATGAAAGATGACACAAAGTTCACAGGAAGGAGCTCCATCTGTCTTTCTGGCATGCTTAGTCCTGAACCCCATGTAAAACAGCGGGTTACAGTAAAACGTCACTGACTGTGGGAAAACGTCACTGACTGTGGGAAAACGTCACTGACTGTGGGAAAAACGCAGAACACCCGAGACACTCCAGCCGCTGTGCTAAGCTGAGCTACGGGCTGAAAGGTGTCAGAGAGGACAAGCTGCAGTGAGAGGCATTGCATTAATGATTCTCTATAGACTCTATACATGGCCAATCCAGCACGCCCACTCGACCCCCTCACAAGGTCTCCGCCCTCTGTACACAGCCCTCCACCCACAGCCCTCCACCCACTGTGCATCACTATACCCACCACGCCCCATCCATGCACCCCGCTAAACACACAGCTTATTTAGGGCCGGGCCTTTGTGTCCCCGACTCGCTTTGTCAACTTCTATTTAGGGTTTCCTTTACAAGGCCCCGGGTCCTTTGACTATGAACTGCGTGATAGGTCCTGCCACACAGACAGCCTTCTGCGGAACCAGAACCCTCCAAAGAGACCCCCTGTCAGGCTTAGATCTAGCCCAGCATTCGGCACTCAGATTGGGGTCTTTGTGTTTCAAAAGACCGTCTTCCTTGGAGGTCCTGTTGCCATTCATTCATCCCGCAAGCACTTGAGTTTTGTCACTGGCCAATTGGTGGGGAGGGTTGGTTTTATTTGCTTCAATTTCCACCGCTTGAAATTAGGTCATTACACCAACTGATTGAATAACTTTATGGTCTGGAAGGAGACAATGACGTGTTGGATATGACTGAGGAGTCTGTTTCAGTTGCGTACATTACAGGCCCTGAGATTGAAAGACACAGGAGACAGAGCAAATAGAACGACAAGTGTGAGAAAGAACGAGAAGACAGGAGATTCATCTGTCTTTGTGCATCTCTAGCGGAGGGAGAGTGGGGTGGGTTGACAGACACACACCCATCCACCGGGGCAGGGTAATGTACCGGAACAGGGGCAGGAAGGGGACAGGGAGGGGAACTCAGTTCTCCCAGCCAATAATCCCTTTTATTGAGTCTCAGGAAATCCTAATTGGAATCGGAAGTGGCTCCAACAGCTAGATGTGCAAACACAAAAAGATGAAGGGGTGAAGGGAGGAGCAGGCTGTGGTTAGTAGGACCAGGAGGAGTACCCACCTCCTCACAGAACCCCCGTGGACAACTGACCCCGAGCACTATGTCCAAGCTGCTTTCCTTTGGAGTGTTCCTAAACACACACGAACACACGAACACACACACTCCCCACTCTTTGGCTGAAGACAGCTAGGTAAACAAATCCAACCCCGTCCTCCGCTATGCTACCCTGGGGACAGAACAGACAGACACAGACCGTCACAGGAGCACAGTTTAGAGACCACACACCCCTTTATGTATAAAGAGTAATTGGCAACCTAGGTACAGTGGCTCTCAAATGTATTCACCCCTTGGACCCTCCCCCCCTTTATACACATTGTACAGTGGGGCAAAAAAGTATTTAGTCAGCCACCAATTGTGCAAGTTCTCCCACTGAAAAAGATGAGAGAGGCCTGTAATTTTCATCACAGATACACTTCAACTATGACAGACAAAATGAGAAAAGAAATCCAGAAAATCACATTGTAGGATTGTTAATGAATTTATTTGCAAATTATGGTGGAAAATAAGTATTTGGTCACCTACAAACAAGCAAGATTTCTGGCTCTCACAGACCTGTAACTTCTCCTTGAAGAGGCTCCCCTGTCCTCCACTCGTTACCTGTATTAATAGCACCTGTTTGAACTTGTTATCAGTATAAAAGACACCTGTCCACAACCTCAAACAGTCACACTCCAAACTCCACTATGGCCAAGACCAAAGAGCTGTCAAAGGACACCAGAAACAAAATTGTAGACCTGCACCAGGCTGGGAAGACTGAATCTGCAATAGGTAAGCAGCTCGGTGTGAAGAAATCAACTGTGGGAGCAATTATTAGGAAATGGAAGACATACAAGACCACTGATAATCTCCCTTGATCTGGGGCTCCACGCAAGATCTCACCCCGTGGGGTCAAAATGATCACAAGAACGGTGAGCAAAAATCCCAGAACCACACGGGGGGGACCTAGGGAATGACCTGCAGAGAGCTGGGACCAAAGTAACAAAGCCTACCAACAGTAACACACTACACCGCCAGGGACTCAAATCCTGCAGTGCCAGGCGTGTCCCCCTGCTGAAGCCAGTACATGTCCAGGCCCGTCTGATGTTCGCTAGAGAGCATTTGGATGATCCAGAAGCAGATTGAGAGAATGTCATATGGTCAGATGAAACCAAAATATAACTTTTTGGTAAAAACTCAACTCGTCGTGTTTGGAGGACAAAGAATGTTGAGTTGCACCCAAAGAACACCATACCTACTGTGAAGCATGGGGGTGGAAACATCATGCTTTGGGGCTGTTTTTCTGCAAAAGGACCAGGACGACTGATCTGTGTAAAAGACTGAATGAATGGGGCCATGTATCTTGAGATTTTAAGTGAAAACCTCCTTCCATCAGCTAGGGCATTGAAGATGAAATGTGGCTGGGTTTCTCAGCATGACAATGATCCCAAACACACCGCCCGGGCAACAAAGGAGTGGCTTCGTGAGAAGCATTTCAGGGTCCTGGAGTGGCCTAGCCAGTCTCCAGATCTCAACCCCATAGAAAATCTTTGGAGGGAATTGAAAGTCCGTGTTGCCCAGCAACAGCCCCAAAACATCACTGCTCTAGAGGAGATCTGCAAGGAGGAATGGGCCAAAATACCAGCAACAGTGTGTGACAACCTTGTGAAGACTTGCAGAAAACGTTTGACCTCTGTCATTGCCAACAAAGGGTATACAACAAAGTATTGAGATAAACTTTTGTTATTGACCAAATACTTATTTTCCACCATAATTTGCAATTAAATTCATAAAAAATCCTCCAATGTGATTTTCTGGATTTCTTTTCTCATTTTGTCTGTCATAGTTGTAGTGTACATATGATGTTGTTGACAAATTACAAGCCTCTCTAATCTCTTTCAGTGGGAGAACTTGCACAATTGGTGGCTGACTAAATACTTTTTTGCCCCACTGTATTGTGTTACATACAGGACATAAAAATTGATATAATCATTTATATGCATATAAATAGATATGTATATGATTTATTGATCAGTTTTGGCCCCTGATCAACAGCTCAGACAATTTGCACTTGTTGCTATGTTAACTACGAATACATAGAGTCTACCTGCGTGCAATGAATTCACATGATTTCATGTGAAATGAATCTGTCTCGGTCGGTTGGTGAAATACCTAACAAAATCCACAGTGTGGATAACAAGGAACATTCAAAGCAAATCCAGCATAACATTCTTCAGTCTTGCATTTCAAACACCTTAAACCCTCTGAGTCCTCTATAATGTGGGATGGTTTTGGAGAATACATAGGTAGGGATTTGAGACCATATCTCTTTACAGAAATGCTTTGGTACTCGCTTGTGGACTCTCCTCATCAGCTCACCCCACAGGATTTTTATGGAATTTAGGTCAGGTGTCACATCCCCCTCGGGAGAGGGTCACCAACCTTCTAGCCACCATCGTTTCCCTATAGCCCCCCCTACATTCGTCATAAATTTTTACACAAACGCACCATGGACGATGGCACACACCTGTTACTCGTTATCCCATGTATAAGAGTGCTGTTTGTGTTTCCGTTCCTTGTGCGTTGTGGTTTACTGGGGGGTTGGATTAGGCTACATGCTGTATTATTATCTTTTTAAGTATAATTCTGTCCGCGGTTATTCCGTGTGTGTTTTGACTGTCTATTAATAACGGACCTGTCACATCGACTCCTGCATTTTGATTCATCGCTGCACAACACGACACATCAGGGGAAGGCGATGGCCCATGTAAAAGCTTCAGTCAACCCTTGTTGCGTGCCTTTGGAGGTATGCCGTTAGTTGTTGTCCTGCTAGAAGATCCAACAACAAGCCAGTTAGAGCATCGGCAGACAGGATGTTGCCTACAATCTGTGGTTACTTGACGGGGTCCATGTTTCCATGTATCCTGGGCAAGGGCAAGGGCATTTGGGAATTCACAACAGCCCTACAATGTCACAGATCCACCCTCATTCTTCACAGTTGGGATTCCAGTGCCTTACATTGGTCTCTCTTTTGGCAAACCTTGCAAATGTCTTGGCGTGGACGTGACCTCTTATCATAGTTTTCCAAAGCCCAAGACCAACATCTGCCATCCTCCAGCTGTAAGTCTTGGTGATTTACCATCCTTCTCCCTGTGCCAGGGGTTAAAACACCAAAATGTTTTGTACTAACCCCTTCTAGGCAAGTTCATCACAGCTCCAGTTGTTTTATATTTCAGAATTATTGGCCTAATAGTCGAGATTAGTATTATCCATGTAGCTATTTCTTCATAGCCTCTTTCTGATTCGGGAAGTTCCACAACCCTTTATCTAATATCATTTAAGTGTTCTCTAGCCTTTCCCATGTTGATGTATGACTAAGGGAGTTAGCCTGTGGTTCAACACATATTTATACCCAGGAGAAACATGATCTCATGGATGAATTCTTAAAAGTTTCCAAAGATTGTTTCCAAAGAATGTGTAAAGTAAAATCAGTAGAACACATAATTAGATTTTGTTCATCCACTTTCTAGGGGTGCCAATAATTGTGACACATGTTTTCAATAATAAACAAAATCTTTCTTGATAACATAACTTTTTCTTTGAACAATGTCTCTCAATTAATAATTAGATTTGAGTGTGCAATCAAGCTGATACATAGCAATGATTTTTGTTTCAAAGGCTTTTTTGCTCAAATGTATCTAGTGTGCCAATAATTCTGTAGGGCAGCATATTATTTATTGGCGCACAGAGCAGAGACCATACCCCTCTATATATACTGTATGTAATTCATTAGGAGCGGAGGACAATACTGTCCCAAAAAAGAAGAAAATCACAAAATAGAAATTCTCCTTGTATCAACAACCAATCCCGGGGCTCTGAAATGATAATATCTTGCTGGAATAACAGTCCAGTTTATGACAGAGGAAGTCTGTGTCTGCATCACAATTACGCCCTGTATAGTGCACCACTTCAGAACCCATAGGGTTTCCATAGTGATTATTTGTAGGGTGCCATTTGGAAAACGTCCTCTTGTGTCTGTTCTGACAGAATTTGGGGCCTCTGGCTTCCGCTGTTCAGCCTGTTTCTTTTTTCAAATCTTCCCTTACTCTCTTTCTGTACCCCCTCACTTTCTGTACCCCCTCTCTTTCTGTACCCCCTCTTTTTCTCCGGTTTCTCTCCGCTGAGACCTCTTTCACTTTCTCTGTTGTCCAGTGGTTTGTCTCGGCGACGGTTTGGCCACTCGTCGTTCCGCCTGTCTCCGTGACGTTTGGATCTCTGTCTCATGTCCTGTCTGTTAACCTCCACGTTCTCCCTTCGTCGGACCGCATCAGTGCCATCTACCCGCTGTCCGTCATACCGTCAACGTGTGTGTTTATGTGTATATCTGGGCTTTTATAGGTCGGCTCTTATCTCCCCAGAAGGCTGACCAAAGCCTTATCCATGTCAGGCCTCCCTTTCCTCCCTGCATGTGAGCAGAGGTGCGGGATAGAAACAGACAGAGAACGAGAGAGTGAGAGAGAGTGAGAGAGAGTGATAAACCGCACCTGGATTTGATTAGATACGACCCCCCCACGCCATCCCCTCTTTGTCCTCCTAGTCCCAGGCTGAGATTAGACACAGGTGTGTGTGTGTGGACACCCCTCAGACACCCCCAGGAAAAACATTGACCCAGTTTCTGCTTTCAGGTCCCAGAGCAGACCACATGACCATGAGGACTGTCCGTGTGTCACAACGGTGGAACTGTGTCTGTCACACTGCGTTACCCTTTCACCGGGGGGTGAAAATGGCCTTCCATTTTAGTTGGACCGCTAGTTCTATGGATGTGACTAATAAACAACTTTGAGGGAAATCTTTTTGCTCCCACTAGCTGAAGGAAATCCCTAGCTGTGACGGGTCAAAAAAAGACTTACTAAGCCTCCCTGCGAGGTCCTAGGATAGATCGATTGTAAAACGTCTGCGAAATGGCATTGATTGAAGGTCATGAGTCCGTTTTTCCTGTAATTCCTGTAATCCAGAAAGAAAAAAAACGATTTGTTTTTTAAAACAACCGCTTTCGTTTTGAACAATGCTACAGTTCAAGATTTATGAAGTCAATGAACACACTGAACAAAACAATGTAAAATTGTGTTGTTTTACAATTTCAAGGAGTGGAATTCTTAAAGAGGTTTAAAGGATTCCTTCTGATTTAATGGTCCTTTGACATGGTTCAGTGGAGCACAAGAGAACACCCCCAGGCCAAGGTTCTACCTGAACCACCTGATAAGTACATCAACTAATAAAGGATACATAGCAACTTTAATGGACCATTGCTTTGTTTATGGGGCCCGTTCTGTTTATGGGGGACGTTTCCGCTTACTGGTGGGACTGCACGGCACAACCTTACGCTCACTGTGCATTTGTGTGCGCGAGTGTGTGTGTGACCGGGTCTGAGCTCTTGGGAGGTGATAACAGTCCTCACCTTTGTTTAACCCTGCAGAATTTCAAAGGGAGATTAGGATTTGCAAAGTAGAGTGAGACAGAACAGCTAAACTCTCCCCGTGCGGCGTTGGCAATGGGGGGAGCCGCTCTGAGGATTACAGCAGTTCTCATGCTCTTCGTCGAGACCCTAACCCAAATCACGCTGCCCGATGCTCTTAGATTCAAGCATGATATTGCAGGTGTTGTTTTCTCGCACAGGCTGTCTTCGTCTCGCACGGCCATCCTGTCTCATCGCCGATACACACCTGTTCTATTTCATTCACAAAAAACAACAACGTGGCCTCTTCTCCCTGAGTTCAGCCCACCTGTTGCCCATGACTGCCCACTCGCGGGGAGACCGGCGCCAGCCTCAAGGTCCTCTGTTACGCAAATTGTAGCAGTGTAGGTTAATCGGAGATTGGGCTGGCTTCTCCGTAAAGCGAAACAAGTCAACGAGGTGTACTGACAAGTCCTGACACGCGTCGTTTTTCGTGCGTTTTCTGTTCGGTCTTACTGGGTTGTTCTGGTTCTACACGAGGCCCGTACACAACAGCTTTCGCTCTCAACTGAGGCATTTCCTTGCATTCAACCGTGCTCCCGAGTCCGAGGAGCGTCGGACTGAACCGACTGGGCGGAGAGAGTTGCATCCTGGGAAGCTGTTTTTTCTGGCACGGTTCAAAACATAACCATAACGTGCTCGATTGACGGTCGGAGTCAGAGGGAGAAAACAATGGCTGGTGTGAGGGGTCATGACCTCTTAATTAGCTTCCGTGGCATTAGAGCTGTTGTGTCTGTCGGCAGGCTCTGATAGAGATCACCAAAGCTACCTGAACCAGACGACCCAGAAGAACACAGGTGATGGGTCTTCCAGTACCCCAGCACATCCAATAGAGCGCCAGTGTTGTGGTGCACAACCGCTGTGTCAACAGCCAATCTGGACTTCTACCTTCTTGGTTTACCGGGTTTATCCGGTAACACACACACACAAATGATGTGTGTGTCCTCAGACTCTCTTTCCCTCTCACTCATCTATTTGTCGATCTCTCCCTCTTCAGACTCAACTGTATCTGAAAATAATCTCCAGGTCTGTCTGACATCTTTCTGGCTTACGCAGTCTCTAACCCTGATCAAGGCCCTCCACACCGAGCAGAGATCACAGCCCCATGCCCCTGTGTTGATGAACGTGAAACATGGAGGTATCAATGTGCTAGAAAAACGTCTGACAGCAGAATTATTGGTCTCACTTTCTGTTTTTTTTAAAACAAGCCGATAAACCTAGAGGAATTAAACATAATTCAAACATAGAATAATCAAATTATAATTGTCAGGTCAGGTAACTAGCACAAAGGCAAAACCTTTTGTTTTTATTAACTATAGTATTCATGGCCAAAGTACATTTTCACAGGCGCACAGGAAAAACCAATGACATAATTGAAGTACCTGGATGTCCGTCCCATGGGAAAAGCTGGGCGGGAACAATGCTAGAAATCCGAATTGATTTGGGAAGCGGAGCGCCTGCGCGTTCCTGGACAGCGTTGGGAAAGTTTTGCTTCAAGTTGAGCAGAGCTGAGCAGAGCAGATGAGAAAACTACAGAAACAAGAAACGTTTAACGTGAGGGATGCTTTAAACAACAAAAAAACGACCGTCAAACATAATGAGCGTTTTATTGAAATGTGCAACAAAAACGACGGATTTGTGAAAGGCGTTTCAGGAAAACTTTGTAAAGTTGGATATTGCCTCATTAAGCACCGTAAGTATGGTTTTGTTTCTAGTATTTATGCTTAAGTAAAAGGTGAATATAACAACGAAGACTGCAGGACAAATTGCCATGAATTAAGTTATATTCATGATTTTAATCTCGCTAAAATCGCTCCTGGAAAATGTATAATTACGTTTAGGAAATACCTTTGTTTGCAGACCATATGTTGTTTAAACGTCTATAACATTTTTGTTTTATAAACAAGTTTTAGTACTCCGATGACATCTTACAATTTAACAGGGTTTGAACTGAAATGTTCCGATCTTAGCTCATTGAATCAAGTCATCAGTCTATGCACTTTATTCGTAGCTCTGTTATTTAAATTATATATTCAATTGACATTGACCACTTTTTTTAAGAATTAGTTTGTTTCCATTTTGAACAGATTTCTGAGTTTTATAACCCGCTGTCTGAAGTTGTCCAATTTATTGAGTAGGCCTAGTTGAAATTAATATGATACGTATTTTATAGCGCGCTCATGCGGCTCACAATGGAACAACTTGCGGTCAGCAAGCATCTATGTTAACAAATGTGTTGTCATTCTTGTACAGAATACGAATTGAGGTGCATATGTTTAATGTTAGACTGAATTACACCTTTTTAATGAAAAAACTGAACTTGCACAAGATCAGGATTGCTTTTTCTACACCCAAATCTATTTACAATGACATGTTGACAGTTAATTGATTGTAGCGTGTATGAGCGTGCGTGCCCGCACTAGAAGTCAGTTATTCTTGTACTTTTAAATAGTAAAAATCCCCGGGAAAATGCATTTATATTTAATCAATTTTGTTTTTCGATTTGAACAATGATAAAGATAAAGATTGATAAAGGTACTCCAAGCGGCCCAATTCTGCATACCTCACCACCATTAGACTGGAAAAGATAAACGGACGAAAAGAATGCCGGGTTTTAACATATAATGTTTTAGTTTAGGAACGAATTTACATAATCTGATGTGTTCTTTTGTTCGGTTCAAATGCTCTTCGATAAAGGGAAAGTATTATCGCAGTAATATAAATAAATACCAGTACTTAGAAAGGATCAATCATTTCAAGCTTCTGCAATTTTTCCAACATATACATTTTAAACTGAGTTGTCTAGCATATTTCTATGATTTTAAAATGTGGGATACAATATTGGCAATACTTAAAACCTATTCCTATATGTAGTCAGCATTCTCAGATGCATTGGTCACCAATTGTCATTTAGCTATTGCCCAAGGACTTCTAGTAGTGAGGGCATAGCCTTAATGTATTAATCTTTGACATTAAATGTGAAAATCACTCTCTCTTGTGGACTTTTGTGGTATATGATTTTATAAGGATGCAGAATTAGATAATGCAATATTTAAGTCTTATATATTTATTTTATTAATAACAAGTAGAAGCACTCAAATTAGCTATAAATAAGGCAACATGTAAATGTTAAAACTCCTTTTTGATTAGTCAACATAAGGGAACCACAGGGTCCTATGTCCACAACCATGTTGTGGCTAAATTACCCCCCCCCCCCCCCCCCCCCCCCCCC
>JACXGK010003454.1:20974-34388 GCA_016801125.1 Novumbra hubbsi | reverse complement strand
TGCCCCAATTATTACACATGCATTTGTTTGTCGGATTCCTGAACTTGACACCTCGGTGAAATGTTTAACCATTATTGAGCGTTACAGGGATTATGAAATTGGAGTTCCATGCTTGTTTTATGAATTTTAGGTGTAAAAAGAATTGTATCATTGAAATCAACTGTGTGTTGATGAATCATCACTCTGGAAGACAGCCTCTGTTTCACCAGAAACACATTGGTGGGAGTGAGAGGTTCATTAATGGTGCTTTTACTCATGCAGGACACAACCCTGACACCTGAAGTGATGTAAAATATGATATACAAGATAATGTAAGATTATTTTTTGAATAATTGACATTTAATGTCAAGAAATTTGTAATAAAAAGAAAACGTGTATAGAGTAGTGACTTTTGAAAATGTATAAATCTCAACTGTTTGTTTCTTAGGTTTAGGTTTATTGTTAGGGTTAAAGGACGATGAGATTCTGGATGGCAATATTGTTTTGGGGCCGATGGAAGGATATAGAAATGTGTTTATGGACAGTTTTCCGGCCCCTCCCTCTCTGAAGTCTTCATCTGTAGTAATTAGAAGGGAGCGAACAGACAACGTGTGCATGTGGTGTGACTTGAGGCAGGCTTCAAGGTGTAACTGCAGGATTAGACAAGCTGTCTTGCCTCTCACACACCCTCCCTCACCTCTCTCCCAGTGCTTTCCCAACACCTTGAACTTCCACCTAGAGTGTAACCCTGCCTGATGTTCCATTTGTCAGGCTGTTTAGCAGGGTTTGAGGAACGCAGGCAAAATTGGGCCAAACCAAGCCCTGGCTAATTAAAGGACAAACCAGCCAGGTGTTGGAGTTTTTTGCTTGCAGGCCAACAGACTAGAACGTTCCAAATGCCCCTTGAAAACCATCAAATACTGCTTTTGGCCTAATGACAAATCACTGCAGACTTTCACTCATAAAGATTACAAAGAGGGGAAAAAAGAACTTGCACTTATTGCTATCAGTTGTTTTAGCCTAACTGATGTAAATAAGTGACAACAGAACACTTGGCTTCCAAATTCCATTTAACTTCTGATATAACGGTATGTCTTAGAACCGAATGCTGTGAAGGTCTACTTTGCGATTTGGAGTGAAACTAAATTAATAAATACCATTTCTGTAATTTGGCCTGAGCATGCTGTTTAAAGAAATGTTGAGGGTGGCATACAGTTTAGCTCAGCGCAATTAGCCGCTGCCAGCAAAAACATACCAGCCAGACCCTTTAATATCAGGCCATGGGATTGTGGAGACAGGAGGACATTCTTAATTACATTGTCAGATACCATCATAGCTTCTTCTGCCAGTGGCGTAAGAAAACCGCATGAACGGTATGTCTGTTAAAACAACACTGACATGGAAACATTGTTGATTTTATGTGTTGTTGTTTTCCTAGACTGGAGAGATGGAATGAGACTGGCACCGCTGTGAGAACCGAACGAGGACACACCTTGTCTGGGAAGGGAATGAACCCGTGGCTTGGAAGCCATACTATCGAGCCAAGTAACCCCGTAACCTGATCCACCTCGGATCCCTCAAAGCAACTTCAAACCCCTATTGTGCCCAATCTTAACCCCCGACCGGCCTCTATGCTAATCAACCTGACCGTGGCCGTCAAGGAGTCCCGAGCCTTTCATGGAACACCCCCCACCAGCCCACGCGGCGTCGCGGAAGTGACCGTCATGGACACCGCCGTCGCCCCACACCTCGCCACCGTTCTGCCGCCGCCGCCGCCTCCCCCTCCTCCTCCTCCCCCGCCACCCTGTTCCTGTCCCCTGACGCGCATGGCTTCGGCCCGTGGCAGGCGGCTGAGGAAGCTGAACTGGGAGCAGATCCCCAAGGAGAAGGTGGTGGGGAGGAAGAGCGTGTGGAGCGGAGGGGCGTCGGAGGAGGAGGAGTTCCCCATGGACCTCCGCTCCTTGGACGAGCTGTTCGGACAGAAGGACAGTAAGCCCGCGGACGGTGCCGGGAGCCTTCGGCGACGCTCCGTGCTGCTGAGATGTAGGTCACCCCAGGACAGCGCCGCGGAGAAGGTGAGCGGCTGGAGGGGAAGTACGACAACCGGAACAGCTTCGGTTCCCTGCGGCGGCCTCGCCTGGCCCACCGCGTGTCTGTGGTTATGGGAGTGTTGTTGTGGGTTCCTGTAGTAGGAGGGAGAGCCGCCCCTGTGCCGCTCGTTGTATGTGTTCAAAATGGGTCTGTGGTTTCTGTGCCAGGACAACCGACCTGCGCCACAGACGGTCGGCAGTTAAACCTCTAGTTAAATCGAGTGGAATGCGTTGATTGTTTCAAGGTGAGAAGGATGTGCCAGTAATCTGCTCTACTTCGAATCCCCCTTGATCAAAGCCTTGTGGGGTCTTTTGTTCCCAGGTTTCGCTTCTGGACTCCAAACGCAGTATGAATGTTGGAATATTTCTACGCCAGTTTAAAACGTAAGGATCCAATTTATTTTTCTTCCATGGTTATGTTTTTTGGAGTCTTTGTTACAAGGTAAAGACCTGGTCATATTGTGTGTGTGTGTGTGTGTGTGTGTGTGTGCGCGCGCGCGCGCGTGTGTAACCGGGCTAGGGGGAGTCAAGGAAGTGACAGGTGCAGACTATATGGCATCCAGGACTGTGTTGGGGGGAGGGTTTCGCTGTGGGGGGAGGCGTAAGATGATGACCAAGGGGTTACAGTTAACACCTGCCCAGAACCTTAATGAGACTGGTAAATCTGAGCTCTTCTTGGTTGCACCCCAATTGGCAGCTAATCCCCCTCGGGACTTGGTTACAGGTACTGCTAATTTAGGTATACCCGTGGAAGGCTCAAGCACTTCTCCGAAGGGTCTTCATTTCACCAAACAAAAATTGTAGAAGCAAGCTTATTCTACTTGAGAAGGGGAGGAATGGACCTACAGTGCTTTGGGAAATATTCAGACCCCTTCACTTTCTCCAAATATTGTTGTCACAGGCTTCAATTGATTAAATATCTATTTTAGAAAAGTATGCCACTTTATTGAAAATAAAACGTGATATATCTCATCTACATGAGTATTCAGACCCAACTGAAACAACTGGAGTCTACTTGGGGTAAATTCAAATAATTAGACATGATTTAGACAGCCCAAAAACCCTTCTATATAAGATACCACACATGTATGTCTGAGCAAAAACTCACAGCTAAGACAATGCTGGAGTGGCTTCAGGAGCTTTGGCCATTCAAGGACATTGACAGTCTGGAAACACATTGTATATTGGTCGGGAGACCTGAAGGCTGTAGTTCACCTATGCTTCTCATCTAATCTGACAGCGTTTGAAGGGATCTAGAAGGACGAATAGGAAAGGAGCCTCTAAATCCAGTTAATACACCCCAGCTTTACGGTGGCGTTAGTCTGTAAACCCAAGGCCAAGCGGCAATTTATCTACTACCAGTGAATGGCCCACTTCAAGCCACTGTTAATAATGTGGTTGCGCCTTCATTTGCTACTTCTAAGGTGGATGTTAGTTTCTAGATGTTAGGCGTGTGTGTGTGTGTGTGTGTGTCTGTGTGACGGTATCTGCAAGGGGATGCCCTCTTGCAAAGCTGGTATGTTGTCATGCCTGTGCGTGTACTGTACATAAATGTCACGGACATTCAATTGTGTGTGCATCCTAATTGATGAGGGCTTAGGTCTCACTAAACCTCATATCTGTCAGGGCTTGTTGAAAAAGCTATTGCGAATTGAAGTGCCTCTCTTATGGACAAAAACCTTTCTTAAATGGAGCTCGTTTGTCTTCATGTGAGGGTTGTTTGAACTTTAAAATGAGCATATGGGTGGGTGTATATATTGGAGGGACTGAGTTTTTTCTTTTCTTTTTTCACTTTTGTAACCCACCGTTGTAATGTTAGTGTACTGTATGTCCCTCTGCCTTTTCATTATGTGTTATTGCAATCATTGTATCCAACTTTCTGATTGTAAAACCATGCTGCCCAAGCCAATACCATTTAAATCTGGGTAATCCCAGGGGAGTCGCGTGCATTTGCACCGGTCCAGGAAGGCTAGTATTAGCTGTGAGTCAGAAGCAAAACCACAGTCTTAGAGTCAACCCAGCGCCCGTGGGGAAGGGGGTGGGGGGGGTATGTTAGTTAAAGACGAGGGCTGGGCGAGGGGAAAGTCAATATATGATGAAGTAACTGGAAAGAAAACCCCAAGAGATAGGAAATGTCTGGCAGTTATAGGAAAGGCGCGTATAGGAAAGGTAATATCAGTAGTGAAGACGGAAACTAAAATACGATATGACGGAAGGAGAGGTTTCTCCTGTTGTCATGGAGTGAACGTTTTGGGGAGTAGGGTGTCGTTTGGAACGCATCCTGGCCCTTGAAGGGGTAAAGCTTCATGGAAGGTTACTGCATACTGATCGATGTGTCAATTTGAGGGTGACTGCATACTGATCGATGTGTCATTTGGAGGGAGTGCATCTAGTTCAGATATACAGTGGAGGACTGTATAGTTACTCTGGGAGATTTCAAGCCGTTTCTTTGCCTCTGGTCCAGGGCTGTTTCTTTGCCTCTGGTCTGGGTCCCCAGTTAGGGGATGCTACGGATGCTTTTCTGATTTACCCGGTAGTTCATAATACTCCTGGTGTCCTGGTCAAAATCAGTCCCATTCAGAAGTGACCGGAGTCCAAAACCTGGAGTTGAGAACAACTGGTCTAGGGCCTCCAATTTGCGTGTGTGTGTTTGCTTGACGGTCTGCACGTGTGTGTGTGTGTGTATTTGCTCAGGGCACATGTCAAACGGCGTCGCCAATGTGGCGTCACAAACCTCTGTTCCCCACAGTCGGTCAGATAAGACAGGATAAGCCTGACCTATTCTGTGTGAATGTGTGTGTACCAAGGAGGTCAGGAAATATCAACACACACGAGGACGCTCACCATCAGACCCCTTGTTTACCATTTAGCGATTGGGCTCTTTAGTAATCTCAGCATGTCGTTCGCTTGGTTGTTAACTGTATTTCCCTGAAGGTTGCATGAATGAATGTGGAAAGAGTAAGTAGATCCCCTGGAAAGTTGTCTTTTAAAAAAAGAAATGTACATTTGGACACAACATTTCTAAACATGATTTGATGAAGATAACCCGATTTTACCACTCACATACCAAAATGTGACCTACATATACCGTCACATCAAATGGCTACAATTAGAATCTGCTATAATTGGATATTATATAAATATTTAAAATGCAGTGAGGTTCCAGTCTTCCACAATGATTTAGAAATGTTGTCTGGTTTGGTCTTGACCTTATGGGTGTAACATGTCATTCCAAGATCAAAAGACTTATCCCATGTCCTCAGAAGAAATATAATTGAAGCTCATTACAAAAATCTCCAAGCAATTTGAAGTACTGCACATAAGTCCACTCTTGTAGATCCTCTTAAAACCGAGAACATTTCACGGTTCACCGCACCAAATTTTGCCCAGGAGCTGGCCAAGAGATGCTCATAGAAGTCTTTACCTCAGGGTAGTATCAAGGATCTACTAGCCTCTCCTCTGATCAATGTTGAAGTGCACATGTCAACTCGAGTCAGAGAGGAACTGCACACATTTAGCCCATGTTGGAGGTCAGCAAGATGCCTCTGCTCTCAAGTCTCAGAAAATACCCAACTGATGTTTACCAGACCACACCTGGGAGGGTTTTGGATCAATGTGCCCTGGATGAGTCAAAGGTGGGGTTGTTTGCCTGCAATGCCGGACGCCATGTTTGGCAGTAGAATCTCATCATTTTGATTTAATAAACAATTGTGAGTTTGTTGAATCAGATTTACATTCTTATGTCGGTAATGTTGAAGTGAAGATTGCATAATGTTTACACGTCTACTATTTAATAAGACACATTTCCAGGGGGTAAACTTACTTTTTGACATGACTGTGCTCTGTGTATGTGTCACACATGATGTCATGACATCGGGAGTTGTCTCATTTCCACAGGGCCGCCCAGGAGATAGTGGAGGATATCAGACATGGGGTCGGGGCCCGTTACGGGGCTGAGAAACTGTCCGAGCTCTGCAAACTGCTGCCTGACCCCAACGAGGTAAAGGCTCCCCTCTGTGTCCTCTCTGACACACCGTTGCTTCCAGTGCAACAACAGGGACTAGCCTGTGTCGTCCCCCTTCATCTGGTCCTGATTAGTCGGATCAACAGTCCGCTATTACACCATAGCCTCAGAAATCACAAATGCTTAGCGATAATCCACGTGGTTAAAGATTTTCCCAGTGACTGCATGTGCTGTAGGAGAAGGTGTTTATAATAAAAGGAAGCATGAATCAGCCTGGCTGATGTTACTTTTCCATCTACTGGACCCCAACAAAGCTCTGAATTCTAAAGATTCTTTCGGAAGATTCCAGCAAATGAGAACCAGGCGGAATCCACAGTAAAAGGAATGAGTTCTGCAGAATTTAATACCCGACCTGGCCGATAGCATCTTGACGTTATCCCTCTGTGTATTTTCACAGGAAGCTCGACTACGGAGGTTCAAGGGGGAGCACAGTGGTCTCGGGGAACCTGACCTCTTCATGATTCTGCTAGTGGAAGTTCCCAGGTAGGCCGTCACGTGTCCCACATAACATTCACTACTATTGTTTCTAAAGCCAGGCTGTTACCCTAGAATTTCAAGCAACCACGTCTTCCCTTTTTCATCCCCAACCTCTCTTCTTAGTTTCCGTCTGCGTCTAGACGCGATGATTCTCCAGGAAGAGTTTGACCCCGCCGTGACCTCGCTGTGTGTGGCAGCCAGATGTTTGAGGGAGGCGGCCAGAGGTAAAGCGTCAGCAGAGGCCTTTTTAGTTCATGTTGGAACCCTATTCCCTAGGTAGTGCAACGTTAGCAATCGGGTGCTATTTGGGAGGCACCCCAGACCTCCTCTATTCCACACCGCTGCCCCTTTAATCTCCTTCATATGGCCATTCACTTCCCCCAGAAGGGCTCTCGACCTGTTGGAATTCACTCGTTAAAGGAAAACTAGGAGTGCTCTTGACCTGCATGGGTTCAGTGTGTTGGGTGGAATTGTATGCCTCTCTTCTTCTCATTACCCAACCCCCTCCCCCCTTAGGCCCCTGAAGTAGCCCCCTAGAGTTTCTCTTTAATCAGCCTTAGTAACCCCTCTGAGAAGGCACCCTAAAAAAGTGCACTACGTTTGACCAGAGCCCTGTAGGGAAGTGAGCTTAGAAGGGAATGCAACTCTGTTTGGGGAGCGAATATGGTCTCGTGCCCCTGGTCATCGCCCGCCCTTTCATCCCCAGCCGGGGGTTTGAAGTTCCCCCTTTTAATGGCCTGTCCCGTTTGAGCTGTAATCAAGGAGGTGGAAGTTGGTTCACAGTTTGCAGTTCTGCCCCATGAGCCACATATGGGTTGCAGGTGTTCAGTGATGCCATGGCTCGTCGTCTCGAGGTCATTACATCATTTTAGTCATCGCTTTCATGTAGGTTCCCTTTTTTCCCTTTTTCAGAGCTGTTGAGCTGTCCTGAGCTGCACTCCATCCTTCGCCTGGTCCTGAAGGCAGGGAACTACATGAACGCTGTGAGTCTTTAAATTCCCCCTCTGCCTTTGTACGCCGCGGATGAAAGAGACGGCCGTCCAGTCTTTTATCTGTGTGTACAGTGGCCTGACTGTAGGGGTCTGGACGCTGTGTGTTCAGGGACGTCAGTCTACCTAGCAGCACGGTGTGTTTGTTTAAGATTTTGTGTGTGTGTGTAAAATCTATTGTGTCTAAGCGCTTGTATTTGACCTCATCAGGGTGGATACGCTGGCAATGCGGCTGGCTTCCGGATCGCCTCTCTGCTAAAGCTGGCTGACACCAAAGCCAACAAGCCAGGCATGAACCTCCTCCACTTTGTGGCCATGGTAAGAAATGATCCTGGCTCAGCTAGCCCGTCATGTCCATGTATCTGTATCGTGATCTATTTGTCTCTGAAAGGAACAACAGATCCCAGATCAGCACTCCTAGATATTCACCTAGAATCAACCTGTATCATATGTTTTCATGTCAGGACTTGATCTCTGACAGTTAACAGTTATATGCCACACATCTGAAGACAACTGTCTCCAGATTCAGTTCAAAGACAACACCATGAATCTAAGTCAACATTATATGCTCCCAGAACAATCTTTATTGATGACTAACAAACATCTGACATTCATTTAGTTTCCTTTGAAGAATTTGAAACAGGTTTTCTTATTTCGCTTTCTGTGCCAAGTTTATTTGGCACAGCTAAAGCGTGTCTACAGTAATCTTTTTCAAAGTAGCTCTGTTGGCAGTCTCTCTTCTCCTGAACAGCTTACAGTTATAGAAATTAAACCCGATAAATTTGGTGTTGCAAACCGACTGAGCTACACTGGACTCCAGCATCATAACATATTCTCAATGGCTACATCAACACAGAATCATGCTACAATGCTGTGTTTCAGGAAAAAAAAGTATTAAATTCATTCTTTAAGACAATTGCTGGATAAAATATAATCATTCTTTACACAATGCTAGATAAGCTCTACCTTTTTTCCCACAGGAAGCGGTGAAGAAAGACCAGAGTTTATTGTCATTTCCTGCCCAAGTAGGACATGTTGGGCCGGCCTCCAGGTCAGTAAGAACCAATCAAACAGGTCCTTGACATTTATCCAAATGTTTTTGCTTTACTTTTCGCACTTTCTCTATAGAGGTCCGTTTTCTTACTTTGGGGGCAATAACAGATCTTAATGTGATCTGGTCGTATGTCTGGGTTTCTACATCAATTGTTTTAGCAAATCAATCCCTTAGATCTGTAATTAATAAATCAGAGGAAAGAAGCTGTGAAGACCTATACCTCTGGGGAGCGTATGAGATCCTCCCTATAACAACATCAATACAACCCAGCGGGCCACACGTGCCAAGACAAACACACTCGCTATCTGGGAGTCCGGGCCTTGTTTCAGGGATTGCAGAAAGAAGACTGGGCTGTAAATGTACTATTTGTTGGTGACAGGATCTGGCAGCAACCCTTGTTACCGTAACACTGAATGTAAATGTGATATGTCTTGTCTTTGTCATCCTATAGGTTGTGTGAGGAGTCTGTAATAGAGGACCTTTCTAAGCTCCATAGCCGAGTGGCGTCGCTCAGGATCAGTGTTCAGACTGAGGCAGAGATTCAACAGTTGGCAAAGCCCTTCCTGGAGGTACCGAACAGAGTTAGATTTGAGAGTAGTACATACAGTACATCTGAAACTCTTATGAAGCATCTCTAGTGTAGTGCGAATGCATGAACTACCAAAGACAAAATGCAAATTCACTTGGGTCTGGGTAACTCAATCTTAATTGTGCTTCTTTTTGTGTTTCTAACTTTTATATCTATCTCTATAGGTGGCAGAGGAGCGTCTAAAGGAAGCTGAGGATGAGGTGGAGGGGATGAGGATGTCCAGTCAGGCTCTGATTGAGTTTTTCTGTGAGGACGACAACACTTTTAAACTTGAGGAGGCCTGCAGAGTTTTCCACTCCTTCTGCCATCGCTTCCAAAGAGCCGTTCAGGTGAGTCTTTTGTGTCTGGCTCTCGCAAGAATAAAAATCTCCTGGAACAGCTGTTGACAAATACACAAAAAAAGACAGATAGGAAAGCATGTTTTTAGCTTATTTTCTAACCGTACATTTCATTATGCTCCTGTTTGTCAGGAAAATGCAGAACGGGAACAGAAGGATCAGAAACGGATGGAACGAGAACGTGGGATGGTGGAGAAGCGACGCTCTGTGGCCGTTTGTACCGGGCTGGACTTGGGCGTGGTTCCAAGTCGGCTGTTTGCGCCTGAAATCCAGGAAAACCAGGATGACCTGGAAAAAACCCTGGAGAACCTTAGCCATACCTGGAGCCGACGCAACCTTAGAACCCTAGAGAACCGCAGGCACTCGCACCACCTTCAGAACTATTCATCGCATCTCCTACAGACGTCCTCCTCTCCTTCTCAGACATCCGTCCAGCCACTTTCCTCCTCTGCTCCTCCTCTCCTGGGTACAGAGACCAGGACAGAGCCCCTGGAGACCAGGAGGACCCAACACAAGGGGACCACTCGGGCTGAAGTCTCCCAGTCTGAAAATGAACGGACTTCAGACACCACTCCAACCCAGTGGGGACATGGATTCAATGTCAGTCAAAACGGGCAGGACACCGTTGCTTATGTAACCCAAACGTCACACGGAGTAGTAACTAAAGCCATTGAAAGCCGCCACGCGCCGGCAGTTAAAGTTACTGAAAATCACTCAGAACGGACTGTGGACGGCAGTCCTGAATGGAGTGCATCAACTGCTAGTTCTGTTCCTAAGCCTCATAAAACCTCCTCCACTACAGCCATTCCCACTGTGGGGGGACATGCCTACAGCCATAGAAACCGGTATGGCCTAGTGTTGACTGACCCCACCACCGTTCCTCAGGCCAGTTCCCCAGACACCTCGGAGCATCAGCACCCCGACCTCTCGCGGCTCGAGGGTTCAAAAGTCCCTCGGTCGGAATCGCCCGTGACGGCCGACACCCCAGACGGCGGCCGAACGCAGGAGGTCGGGAGGGCCAATGACGTCACAGCGGAAAGCGCCGGCGCCTTCGAGCCGAGGCTTCCGGCCGAGGTGGCGGTGAGTCGGCAGAGGGACACGGAGTTGGCCTCGGCGCCGGGGGAGCGGAGCTGGCTGCCCGTCAGCCTGGAGGAGCCGGACCCACCGTGTGCACAGACGTGCCCGGATGTCTCCAGCCCTGACCGGGAGACGGACAGGCCGTACCCCCGCGTGGGCGAAACACTGGAGTGCCACACCTTAGTTAGGGGACTACGCTGCTACGACACCCTGTCGCCTCGCCCCGCCCCGACCACGCCCCTCACAAGAGCCCCGCCCAGCCTCTGTTCCAAGTGGAGAAAAGAGCGACTGCCGGACGGTCCCGCTTGTGCCGGATCTCCGATTGGCAAGGAGGACCCTGGGAGTGAGGGCAAGGCCCCTGTGGTCCGAGGAGGGGCCAAGCGAGGTCTGCCTAACAACACCTGCATCCCCAAGTCGCGCTCCGTTCCCAAGCCTGACGCGCCGACCCTGAGCAGCGTCGTCCTACAGGCCTCTCCTCGCGCCACGTGTCGCCTCACCTCCCCGTCCGTGCGCAGTGCCTCCGTGCGCTCGTCCCCCATCACGCGCCCCCCCGCCCCTGCGGCCCAGGCGGACGCGAGGCGGAGTGGCAGTGCGAGGATTGAGAGGAGCCAGGCTGGGGGTGAGAGCCAGCAACAGACCCCGGGGAAACCCAGCCTGACCCGGCGTGGTTCGGAGAGAGCCGGGCCCGACGGCACCGCCAGTATCTCCTCCAGTACCTCCTCCACTCAGCCGGCGTTCATCAGGGGCTCCCCTCTCCGGGTGCCCAAACGACTGGCCCCCACCACCACCTCCTCCTCCTCCCCTCATCCCCTCCCCAACCACAGCCCCTCCTCCTCCACGGCTAAGACCATCCGTACGGCTGTCATGACTGCAGCCAGGACTAAGGCGGCCAAGACGAGTCCTGGGAAAGAGACCCCCGGAGTGGCGGCTTCTCCTGCTCCCTCCAGGATCCCCACGTCTACACGGATGCCTGGACCTAAAATTGCCCGTCCGGCCTCCTCGCCCATGTGGAAGTAATGGAGGCCGACCCAACCATTTCATGGTTCTACACCGGTCCATGATAAACGTGGCCTTATGTGTTTGTGTTCACCGAACGCGAATGCGGGTATCTATGAATTCAATGGGAGTTCTATCGGACCTCATTCCATTGGAGGAGATAATATCCTCCGCTCTTTCTCTGACTTCTAAGTCTGTTTTACTCACTTTCCTAGTCGCCTTGAATCTAGGGGTATTCTATCACCGATTTGAAGTGCAATTAACGACCTTACCAATTACCTGAAAAGCACCAGCAATTCTGACAGAGAACTGCGATGGCAACAACAACATGGCTGCCTCAACATCACATACTCTTTGGGCTTGGCGTCAGTTAGCTGTACTGTCACCGGGGTTGGAAATGCACTGATTTCTGTTGTGTTCACTACCTCCATCCGCCACTGTCCTGTGCACGCGGGCCCTTCAAGACGAGACGTCACCCCCTTGATGCCGCAAACCTGGACCTCTCTGCCAGTCCTCCGAAATGTGCCACAAGGGGGCATTACCCTCCTCCTCTTAGTCTTCCAAGAGATCTGTTTAAGCAAATTGATTTTAGGGTGTATGTTAAATACAGATTGTTTACCTTTATCGGGTTAATTGATTTAACTCTATGATTTCCCCAAATTGTACTCGGTTTCTAAAAGTGCACTACTGTGGTTAAAAATAGAAAAAAAAAACACTGTGTAGGGAATAGGATGTGGTTTGTGGCTCAGACACTGTTCTTGAGATCCATACATGCCCCATGTACGAAGTAATTGTGTTTTAAGTGTGAATTCTTAGAAGTGTTTTTCTAAAACTCTTCTTGTGCTGTTTGATTAGCTGCATGGACCAGAACATGACATTGAAAATTGTGACCATAGAGACGGAATTACTAGAATACATTCTCAGTTAAGTCGGAATTCTCTGATTCTATTTCTATGGTTGGGAGCTTTCTTACTGAATGTTTTTTCCTCACTGTAGGTTACAAAGTCTGCCCGGTCAGCAATCAATCGGTATGATATGGAAGTGATTATCTTAATTGATAAATGTATTATCCTCCTTGAATGTCCTCTTCGTTGTGATGCACTTTACTAAGTGGAGACCATGTTTCTATAATACTCACTGTAATATTGTGCAGCTGATGTTATTTCGTTTTGGTAGGTTTGTGTCAAAAAAGAAGATTTTAACTTAAACTGTGCGCCATGAATTGTAATCCGTGGTGACATTTTTGTGAATTTTGTAAATAAGAGAACATAAGACAAAAAAATAAAGATGGAAAATTAGACCGGATTTGTTTTTGTTTACAAATAAATTGATTGTTACTATTTAAATTAGTGAAAGAGTTGCAAGGCACGTTTTCTTAATATGCACAGCTGTTGTCTTTTTTGTGTTTATGTTGGCCAGATTCCCTTAGCCTACAATTGTGATTGTCACAATGCCCTTGATTCGGTCCCAAATAGCTTCCTATATTCCAATATGGCGCCCCTACTTTCAATGGGACTCAAGTAAAAACGAAGTGCACAATACAGTGAATAGGGTGCCATTTATCACAGTATTTGTTCAGACTCGAGAGGGGCCTTATTAACCAAGCTGCTGGCTCGTTATCAACTGCGTGAGACTTCCTCCCTCAGAAACCAGACCTGTCCTACTCCACTGACACCACGTTGTCCTCTAATCCTGGGCTTCAAGCAGTTGCTCCCTTTTTCCTCAGCCTCCCTCTCTCTCCCCCTCTACTTTTGGCACGCACCTCCAAAACCCCCCCCCCCCCCCCCCCCCCCCCCCCCCC
>JACXGK010003454.1:7149-20874 GCA_016801125.1 Novumbra hubbsi | reverse complement strand
TTTGTGTTCTCTGCTTGTCCTGTTGTTACTCCGTGCTGCCCTCTTCCCCTTGTCTGCATCCCAAAAGGTGACCTATTCCCTATGAATAGAGTGCCATTTGGGATGCGTCAATTGTTGAACCTGGATGCGTATTTGGATGTGAGATTTAACGTCATCGTTAGGAGTTGGCCGATGTGAGTCTGACTCCTTTTGAAGTTTAACACCCAATTGGTTACTGCAGACCTCTTGACCTGGATGGGGGTATTATGTCATTGGGAAATGTGTGATGTTATCAACGCAACATTTTTCTTTCTTACATAATGGTGCTACTGGAGGGGGTGAGAAAGGTCTCTTATTAATGAGTAAAGCTGGAGTGGGATTGATTTGGGCTTTTAATTGCCACAGCAGAAGAGCCTCCGCCTCAGTATCTTTTGGTAATACCACTGCTGTACTTCCATCTATGGCAGTGGTCACCACACTTTTGAATCCTAAGATCTCTTTTTCATTTAAAATGTTAAGGATCCCCATCCTTCTGGCTCTATGCATGACAGACTTAATACAAACACACAACACAAACAACCTAACAACGCTCACTAACAGGCTCAGCACACACAAACGTATTACACTCTAACAAAGCAAGAGCAATAACAGCACCATAACTATATTCAGTAACAGGCTGATACAACCGGTATGGGCTACTTACACTCAGGGTGGTGATGTACTTCCCTTTAAAAAAAAATATTGCTCGCCAATTTCTGGCGTGTGTTAGTTGTATACAATCATCTGATGGTGCAAATTGAACTAGCCAAGTAAACATAAGTGAGACTCTGTAAAAGATATCTAAAAAAACACATTCTTTCAGAAACAGGAAAATAAATATTCTGAACATTGCTCCGGACGTCTCTGCACCACATCAACAAAGTTGGTGTTATTAGTATGCATAGCTTCCCAAATACGCCGGGACCCCTTCACTGTTCAGTATCGAGGAGAGTGCAGAACGAGTTGTGCAGGGAACCCATTCTGCACATATGCCGACACTCGCATCTGATTGGCTGACCACCTATCTATGGGATTAGAGAAGATGGACTCCATTTTTGAATTACAAACAGCTGAGCCATGAATCTTAAAGGGGGGGGGGTCCTGAAGACAATCACCATTGATGACTCATTTGTGTCAACAATTGACAACAATATTGTGCAAAGTGCAATGTGTTTTGACTGACGTGGCTTGTCTCGTTTTGTTTTAGCTCGAGCTGGTTACTCCTAATTGTCACTCCCTTGCTACAAACATGTGTGAACTGAAATGTGGACGTTACGTTACAGAATTGACAGACTGAACTGTACCTGCGTGTATCCCCGGTGAAGGCATATTAATATAATCTGTTAGTTTGTTCTTGCCAAAAGGATGACACTGCAGTTATCAACCTTCAAACATGGGATTTGGTAGCATTGTGTACAAGCTGAGCTGTGTGCAATTATGTAAGACGAAAAGTCCTAGTTTTAGCAGTGGGTCTAAGGGTCACTTTTTAAAGAAACGGATAGGACTACAGAAAAATGCCAGATGGCTTACATGTTGACGTGAGCTTACTTATAATTGCATTATTATCTGTTGCCTAGTGACCTTAACCCACATAAACCAGCTACCTTGTAAATGCACATTATTGTCCTTTAAAATTGCATCATATCAAATTGATCATGATAGACTGTAAATGTTGTGGATGACTATTGTAGCTGGAAATTGCAGATTTTTCTTAGAATATCTTGAGAATAGCATGTTGTGTTTGCCTTTAAAAGGCTAATTGATCATAAAAAATACATTTTGCAATTGTTACAACAGCTGATCAATCCATTTTGCATGGAAATGCCAGGTCCTGTGGATTCTGCTTGTTCAGAGTCATCTACAATGGGACAATGACCCAAAGCACCTCTCCAAACTAGGCAAGAATCTGGGAAGATGCAGTCAGCTGGTATTTGATCTATAATGGAGTGCCCAGTACAGGATCTCACCAAATATTTACCCCATTGAGCTGTTGTGGGAGCAACTTGACCTTATGGTATGTAAGAAGTGCCCATTAAGACAATCTAACTTATGGGACGTTGCTACAGGAAGCATGGGTTCAAATCTCTTTAGATTACCGCAACAAACAGACAACTTGAATGCCAAAGGTCTGCAAGGCTGTAATTGCTGCAGAAAGATTCTGTGTCTAAAGTTTTAAGAAAACTAATGTTAATTTGATTAAAAATAATTATTTTTACCCTTGTCAATGACTAAATATCCTGTTCATTTTGCTATATTTTTTATAAAAAATAATTTCCTTTTTTTTATGAAAAACAAGGACATTAGTGAGTGACCCCGAACTTTAGAACGTTGTGTACTTTGCAGGGGTGCAAGATATAGCCACGCTATTGACATTCATTATTGTTTTGTTATTATTTTTCTAGCTTTTGTATTCATGTTTATCGTTTATTCCTATGTTTTACTTTTTAATGCAGCATTGTTGGCCTTTCGGTGTTAGCCTACACTTGTTTTTACAATCTATGTGACAAATAAACAGATTTTTATTATATATTTTGTAATATTTGTTATATAATATATAACTGTTGCTTGTAACCAGCTTTCATTTGTTAATGTGAATTGGAGAACTGTTCAGACCTGTATTATTTTACTGATATAATATAACAGTATATTTACATAATATACGCACCACAATATATTTGCATCGCAGACTGCAAACAGTGCAGCTAATACTACGAAAATGTCATTGTCTATTACTAAGTTAAGGGTAAAGATTTATGGATTAAAGTGCCATCTAGTGTCTAAATAACCTCTTATCAGTTTAAAGGACTATTAAATTTAAAAAAATACAACAACCGTGATGCCGTAGTCTGCGTTGTGCGTCGTGGGCGTTTGCAAAAATTCCCCGGATGCGGTTGTGATTGACTCTACCCTGCAAGTTGAGCGCGAGTTGAGAGGTGATAAGATAAACTAAACTTTTTTATTAAATGTGGATTAGTATTGTAAGCGGCTGGTGTACTTATACATTTGCCAAGACATTGATAATTGTGGATCATAGCTTTTTCTGTTGTTATTAGGAACTGGAAACTTTGAGATACTCGACCTGCTAGCTTTCTAGCATATTTAGCTTTCTGCTGTAATGTTAGTTCCTTAGCTTTCCATCTAGTTGCCTGGCTAACGTAGAGAACGCCCAAAAGTTGACTACCTAGGATAGCATTGTTGTTATTTTTATCTTATCTTTTCACTTAGGCCTTACCGGCCATCGTACTGAAATCAATGTACTTAATGTACTGGTACCTAATAGAGTAGATGTAAATAGTAGAGTAAATGCGTGAACACATTTAAATGAGGAATCAAAACAGACTTTAGTGCCCTCATGTTCTGTTGATGGTTTCTGTTTCTGTGGACTTTGAGTCACCCTTCGCAAGGTTAGAGGAAACTGTTCAGTACTAACATTTACTCTATTGGTTGTTTCCTCATGCATATCTCTCCCTTCTTTCTCCTCCCTTCTCTTTCTCCAACCTCCGCTGTGGGCGTTGTCGCTGGCCTGCAGCCTGTGTGGTACTGTAGGTGTCTCCCAGGAAGACGACAGGGCAGGATGCAGACCATAAAATGTGTGGTGGTGGGGGACGGTGCCGTGGGTAAAACCTGCCTCCTCATCTCCTACACCACCAACGCTTTCCCCGAGGAGTACATCCCCACTGTGTTCGACAACTACAGTGCCCAGGTACCAGCAACGTATGGGTGTGTCTCCCTCTGCGAGCCTATATATTTAACCTAAGCATTTACCGGCGTGTGCGTATGTTTTTACAGTGTGTTTTCTGTACACCTGTGTGTGTGTGTGTGTGTGTGTTTTCTGTACACCTGTGTGTGTCTTCTGCCCCTGTCTGTGGGATTTCTGAACACCCGTGTGTGTGTTTTCTGAACACCCGTGTGTGTGTTTTCTGAACACCCGTGTGTGTGTTTTCTGAACACCCGTGTGTGTGTTTTCTGAACACCCGTGTGTGTGTGTGTCCTGAACACCCGTGTGTGTGTGTTTTCTGAACACCCGTGTGTGTGTGTGTTCTGAACACCCGTGTGTGTGTGTTTTCTGAACACCCGTGTGTGTGTGTTTTCTGAACACCCGTGTGTGTGTGTTTTCTGAACACCCGTATGTGTGTGTTCTGAACACCCGTGTGTGTGTGTGTTCTGAACACCCGTGTGTGTGTGTTTTCTGAACACCCGTGTGTGTGTGTTTTCTGAACACCCGTGTGTGTGTGTTCTGAACACCCGTGTGTGGGTTTTTG
The DNA here is from genome assembly GCA_016801125.1 of Novumbra hubbsi. Lineage (NCBI taxonomy): Eukaryota > Metazoa > Chordata > Actinopteri > Esociformes > Umbridae > Novumbra > Novumbra hubbsi. The sequence goes on along the minus strand of JACXGK010003454.1, from coordinate 16,594 downwards.
ACGCCGCTCCTCGTTCGGCAGATGACGGTGGACGGCCGCACCATCAGCCTCAACCTGTGGGACACGGCGGGCCAGGAGGAGTACGACCGCCTGCGCACCCTCTCCTACCCGCAGACCAACGTCTTCATCATCTGCTTCTCCATCGGGAGTCCCTCGTCCCACGCCAACGTCCGCCACAAGTGGCACCCGGAGGTGTCCCACCACTGCCCCAGCGTGCCCATACTGCTGGTGGGCACCAAGAGCGACCTGAGGGCCGACGGGGAGACGCTGAAGAAGCTGAAGGAGCAGGGCCTGGCCCCCACCACGCCGCAGCAGGGGAGCGGCCTGGCCAAGCAGATAGGCGCCGTGAAGTACATGGAGTGCTCCGCCCTGACGCAGGAGAAGGTCCGGGAGGTGTTCGCAGAGGCTGTGAGGGCGGTGCTGTACCCCGCCGCCAAGAAGAAGAACGGCAACAAGTGTGTTCTGTTGTGATGGAATATCTTGGTTTACCGGGGACTTTGGAGGGTGGGGGTGGGGTGGGAGGGTGGAGTCAGGGAAGAGAGAGGGAGAGGCTGTTCGTTGGTGGAGAAACTCGGTCAGCTGATGCCTGGGAGGACTCTTGATTCAGCTTTATTCTCTCCTCTCCCTCCAAGTGCCTTTACGAAGCAAGTTGCGCTGTTCTCTCTTTCTACCCAGGAGAGGGTGTAGACCGGGGACACCAGGGGGGCGGTTGTTGATCAGTTTGTAACGGAGAGCTGCCGGGGTTCCGGCCGGTCTGGAAAGAGTTCAGCACCCTGGCTAGTCTCCTCTGAGAGTCCATTCCACCAAAGTAACTCTTTAAAACTGACTGGCAGGGAGATGGACACTCTTTAGTTCACTCGACCTTGTGTGCTACAACGTGGTTCCTATTGATATTACTTGATTGTTGATATGTTAGAATTATGCTTCTGCCAAAATAATCATCTGTTTTGTGTGGAAATCTGGCCTGAAAGCATTTATACCATGTTATTGTACACGTAAAAAACCAAACAAAATTCGGAAACTTTTTTTTATTAGAGGCGAATTTAATCTCAAATTCTTTCCAATTCCCCATTCAGATACTAGCCGTTAGATTAGCTGCTGTGTGTAATCTCCATGGTAAATCATGGGTAGGTACCGTGGCTGACGCAGAGAAGGTTGGGATATTTAGACAGGCGAATTACTTTCTACGGCAAGAATTATGTCTCAATGTTATGAAGGGAACCCCAACTGTACACTGATTTCTGGTTGGACATTAAATGTGTTTTTGACATTTTTCTTGTGCCTCAAGTTGCCTTTAAAGACACATCTGTAATCATGATGACACATCCCACATATTCACAGTGACTTAACCTGATAGAACTGGAGACATGATCTGTGTGTAGAATCATCATTACCTCACCTTCACTCCAGTCAGGCCTTGGTAGTTCTGTTGGGCGTTTGACTTCTTGGAACTATACCGTGTTCTGATTTTTAGCTAGCTAGTTTCCAGGTTGCCTACTTACTGTCCCTTAAAACAAATCATAGCCTGTTCTAAGCATGATGCAATAGCCAAAGAGACAGGGTTGTGTGCTTACACAAAAGAATGGGATTGGTTGGTTGGATGTATGCTATGTTTGTACGATTGATGCTGACAGAAAAGATTGAACGGGAATAGCAGATTGTTGGTTACAGTTATTTATACCATTTACTTTTTGTGTTCTTTATTGTACAATATTTGATATATTTTTATTGTATCTACCTTGTTGATTATGTGCCTTACATGCTAATGATTATTGATTTGAAAATGTGTTCAGTAGCCATTTTATTTGCCAAGCTAGCCGAGCAGGTTAGCTCGATATTCTCAGAACCAAAGTTTTGAATCAAGCCAAAGCTCTGAATCAAGAATCTTCCTTTTGAACGTTTAGTATATCTGCCTTCTCAGCCTATGCGGGCGGCGTACGTCAGCCTGTAACAGACCAGGGTGTGGGGGGGGCGGGTATGTTTTCAACCTTAGCGGCTCACTCTTGAAAGTGGTTTATGCCACAATGTGTGTAATGCTGGTAAACAGAGACTGGGGTTGGCTCACACTGTCATAACTGACACATAACAACTACAACAGGAAATACTGCATCGATTCAAATAGCTTTGCATGGCTTACTTAGCTCGCTGTAGATTCTGTGCTTGATTTGGTTTTAAAACCTAGGCGCTGGAAATTGTTAGGGTAACATACACAAAGCGTGTATATTGTCAGGCTAGACTTTTAAGCCTGTTTGAAATGAAGAATCTAGATTGAGTCTATCAATGATGAGCTGGGCGAAGGGTGCTTCAGAGATTACCAGATGGGCAACAAACCGCATCCATTCCTTTCTTTAAAATAACTTTTTATAATATCATTTGTTTATTGGTTTGGGGGGGTTAGCTGGCAGTTTTAGTATGAAATAAAGTGTGACCACCTTTGGGGGGGGGGTTCCTCTCAGGGGGAGATGGAAAGGATGGACATTTCCCATCAGTCCATCTCTCAAGCTGCAGAGATTCTACTTTTTGTTCCTGTCAGGAAACCCGACTCAGAGACTCGAGAGTCCTTCAGGGCGTAGTTTCTTTTACATCGGCAGGAGACGTGTCAGTTTGACAGATTGCCGTGACTGCCTGTACGGGTGTGTCGTGTACAGGGTTGGAACGCGGGGGATCAAAAGTGTTTCTGTCAGACCGGGTCTTGTGGGTAGCTCGTTCTGCAACCCTGACCTGATTTTACACTGAGCGCGCTGTCAAATTGCAGCGCACCTGTGGCCTCTTCAACCGTCTTCCAGCTGTCTGTGCGCCGTTCACTGTAGAGCAGGGGTCTCAAACCGGTTCCACGGAGGGCCGAGTGTCTGCAGGTTTTCACTCTCACCTTGTTCTTGATTGATTAATTATGTCACTGATTGGTTAGGTCTACCTTCATCTGGTTATTTAGGTCTGAACCTGGAACCGATTTACAGGAAAAAACTAAAACCTGCTGACACTCGGCCCTCCGTGGAAGCGGTTTGAGACCCCTGCTGTAGAGCTTGTCCAACGATGTGTCTGTTTGCAGCAATATGCGTTTCCTGTGTATGTTACCGATGGGTTGTAACATGGCACATGTATGTGGTACTCAATTTATAGCACACTGAGAACTTGATTTGTTTTGTAGAAAATGTAATTATATAAAAATATATATATATGTGTTATTATAATAAAAGCCTTTGTATAAATGAACTAACGTTGAGAAGATTTTAAATGATGCTAAATAAAAGTGGTTGTCGAGAGTATTTCCTGTGTGGCTCCTCTCTGTTGTGGCTGTAAATCATTGCCTGCAGTTGTTATGAATGCCCGTACGATTCCTTCATACTGTGACACATGGATTAAACGGACAATATGGAGCAGCCTTAAATCATACAGTCACCACAAGTAATAGGCATCTCTGGAAATAGAGGAGCAACAAAAATGCTGTTTATAATTAACAAGCTAATAATTATTAATTTGGTTTTCCGTCACGTGGATGATGCACATTACAATTCATTAATAATTTGGGGGTATCAGGGCATCTGTAATATGTATTCTATCTAGAATGTTAATGATCCAGTCAGAGAGTGCATCATTTTGTCAATGTTATGCGATAGACAAATAAGTCCTATATCAAGCAGGGTCACACCTGTTTCTTGGGATTTAAACATATTTTACCTTGGATTGTTTAATTACTGATTATGTATTGCGGTGAATGTATAAAAATGATTAAAGCTTCCAACAATCTTGACACTTTTCTTTTTGAAAAAAATATTAGTTATTTATTATTAGTGAACAGTGTTAAAAACTGCAAATGCTTGTTAGCATAAGAAATGTCATTACGTGTGTTTTATCCTGATTTTGTCACTCAACAAAGGGGACTGTAAACTAGACAGAGGTCACCTCTCTGAATACCTTAGGTTAGCTCTATATGCTGTGTGTATGCTCCTTCAGGCAGGCATATGGCAATGATAATATCTCTTTTAGACAACCGCATCCACTTTGTGTAATTTAGATTGAGAACATAACCCCTCCTCAACCCTAGATGGCGACAAAGTCCTCTTTTTAACTTCAAAGCGCCACACTGTTACACAACCTGCTTTTTAAGCGTGTACCAAATGGCACACTCTGCCCTTTGTAGCACACTGCTTTTGATTATATAACAAATAGGGTGTCAGATCAAAAGTAGCACGCTACGCAGGGAAAAAGAGCAACATTTGGAGCGCATACAGAGTTGTTCCATCTTTGTCCCTTTTCTATACTCTGTCATCCTTCAAGTCAGCTGACGCCTACATTTTCCCTCCGTCTTTCCAGCTCAGGGAAGTCAATGTGTCGCTAACTCTGAGAAATGACTGTGACCTTTGTGGGCTCTGACTGTATGGTAGATTGGTTGAACCCATAAACTATCCTCTGCATTACCACCGGATTTTTGAGTGGCTGAAGCGCACTTACTTCCTCAGTGTAAATGGCCACACTTGTTCGTCTGTGAATGTTTTATTCCATTCATGTTTATGTTTCCTGTTTGAGATGTTGACGTTGTTGGTGCCAATTATTTAATTGGCCTATTTCCCCGTTAAACATACCAAAGTCTAATTAATTGTTATACAGTGCCTTCAGAATGTATTCACACCCCTTTGCATATTGTTAAAGACACAACCCACCTGGATTCAGCATGTATTGAAGCCTGATTAACCAATCTCTAGGTATACAAATGTATATGACCAAGTTACTCAGGGACAGAGGGCATTTACAGTGCAGCCAAGGTAGAAAGCTGATTAGGAAAGGAAATGAGGTGTAAGGTCCCTGGATGATTTGAAATAAGAACAGGATGGGGAGAAGGAAGAGGAAGAATCCAGAACTGGAAAGGTAGTAGTCATAGATAGATAATATATTAATGACTGTACACAATACAAAACAAATACCATTACAAATTAACCCCCCCCCCCCATTTTATACACTAGCGTTTCATTATGGTGCAAGGCTAGAACCCTTTTCATTATGGTGCCAGGCTAGAACCAGTTTCATTATGGTGCCAGGCTAGAACCTGTTTCATTATGGTGCCAGGCTAGAACCTGTTTCACACTGCTTGAATTTTTCTTCTATCTCAGTCCCGGTTTGTACCACAGCTTAAAGGACTAACCCGTGGCTCACTGAAGCCGGTGGCTGTCCCCTTTAACAATCTCGATGCCTTCCATTAGACGTGTGTTCTACCTCCTGGGCTCTGGATTGTCTCATTCATAGGTTAGCTGTGTCTCCCAGCTCTGTGGGAGTGTAGCCATGTCTCTTTTCTCAGTTGATCTCTTTAACTGCCTCCTGAGGTACATGTTATAATCAATATAACCCTGCGGAAGGAGAGAGAGAGAGAGAGAGAGTATATGTGTGTGTGTTTGTGTTTGTTTGACTCATAAGCATGAATCAGTGTGGGAGTAGAGGCTCCTGCTGAGGCCTTGATGTGGGCTCTGTCCTCTCCTCCACCTCCCTCCACCTCCTTTCCTCCACCTCCCTGACTCCATCTGACCATCTGTCCATCCACCTGAGTGACGCAGTGCCAGGTAGGTGCATGGGACGGACAGCTGTGTCCTCCAGTCAGAAACAGAAGAGATTTCTTCTTCTCTTCAGAGAGTGTGAGATGAAGAAGATGAAGCCCTGAACCCAATAAACACCCTGCAGCAAAGAATGTGAGACCTTCCAAATGGCACCCCTCATAGAGCACTGCTTTAGACCAGAGCCCATAAAAAGCAGTGCACCGTGAAGGGGAAGAGGTACCATTTGTGATGGGTGTTAAGATGTCATGGCTCTGCACTATGAGGATACAGTGGTGAGATGAGAAGAGTAGGCTGGATGGAACCAGCCAGCTATGAGTCCCTGTGTACAGTGAAAAACAGAACAAGGGATGGAGAGATTGGTGGTAGAGGGTAGTTACAGTGGTGGGGAGGGAGAGAGGGTTGATAGAGGGGAGTTACAGTGGTGGGGAGGGAGAGAGGGTTGATAGAGGGGAGTTACAGTGGTGGGGAGGGAGAGAGGGTTGATAGAGGGGAGTTACAGTGGTGGGGAGGGAGAGAGGGTTGATAGAGGGGAGTCACAGTGGTGGGGAGGGGGAGAGGGTTGATAGAGGGGAGTTACAGTAGTTGGGGAGGGAGAGAGGGTTGATAGAGGGGAGTTACAGTAGTGGGGGAGAGAGAGAGGGTTGATAGAGGGGAGTTACAGTGGTGGGTGAAAGAGGGTTGAAGGGGAATGTAAGTTGTAGATGTGAAAGGCAATGTGACCCTGTCACCCCAACACTCTGGTTTGTGTACAAAAGTGTTGTTGACTGTGTGTGTGTGTGAGTGTGTGAGTGTGCTTGCAATTATTGAATGTACATGTGTCTGTGTGGTCTTCTGTGTGTGTGTCTGTGTGTGCCTGGATGTGTCTGTGTGGTCTTCTGTGTGTGTGTGTGTGTGTGGCAGGGTGTGTCTGTGGGGTCTTCTGTGTGTGTGTGCTTTGCTGTGGGTTCAGTGCGTGTGTGAGCATGTGTGTAATGGCGGGTGGTTTTTGATGAGCTTCTCATTGGTCCATTCATTGCGATCCTCTGTGTGACTAGGCTGGGGGTTCTGCTGTGTGACTGGGCTGGGGGTTCTGCTGTGTGACTGGGCTGGGGGTTCTGCTGTGTGACTGGGCTGGGGGTTTTGCTGTGTGACAGACTGGACTGGGGGTTCTGCTGTGTGACAGACAGGACTGGGGTGTAGCAGATGGCTAGGGAACGCTGTTATTCTAAATTCACTGGTTTAGGTCAGTTCCGTTTCCTTCTGGGCAGACGCGGGGGGAGAGTAGAGGGGAGAGAAATAAAGGAGGGATTGAAAAAGAGGAGTGGAGAGGAGGTTTAGGTCAATCCAACAAGTAGGAAAGAAGGAAGGCTAGAGGGGAGCTGAGGAAACTCAGGTGTTAATTGCAAGATAAAGAGGATGAGGAGAAAAATAGCTGCCCACGTAACCCTGTAACACACACACACACACACACCACACACAAACACACACTTCCCACGTAACACACTGACGGAAGGAACAGAAAGTCCTCAAGAGTCCTAACACTCCTCCTTACATATTCACACGCTTTCTTTCTCTCAGTTCTTCACACTCATCCAGACGTCCACTGAGAATACAGAGCAACTTGAGCAGGCTTGACTTGAGGCTCAGTGAGTGGGCCTGCGCTGCTTGGGAACAGTGTCTACAATCAGTGTGTTTTTCCCTTGATTTGTTGAGTTACGACTTACGGCGGTGAGAGCCTCCTTTGTCATCCGGTGACCTCCGGCATCTAGGCAGCGTCCCGAATTCCCTACTTGGTGCCCCGTTCAGAAGTAGTGCACAGTAGGGGCAGTTGTGGACTCAGCCCTGTAGAATCCGAAGAGGGAATGGAGAGGCTGAAGACAACGGGTGTTTGACTGCGCGGTTACACCCGACGACAGGTGCGGTTTGAAATAGTTATGAAATAGTCAGAGAGCTGCATGGGTCGTGGGTCATGGGTCGTGGGTCATGGGTCGTGGGTCATGGGTCATGGGGTCTGCAGACGCGTGTGTTTCTGTCCTGTCCCGGCGAGTCTCAAAAAACCACAGCAGAGTCCAATTAGGGTCGGGACCTTTTCGAACGATCTCCCCCACAACCCCCCCGGCACGCAAGGGCACCTTTCTTGCCCCGGTCCAGTTATCGATCCAACTACTGCTGTGATGTCTAACGTCAGAAGGCAAGAAGCTCAACTCCGAAACAAAGAGACTGAACATAATGGTCTTCTCTCACCCTCTCCCCAACCATAACACTCTCTCTCCCTGTTCCTCTCTCACCCCGTCCGTTCCATGTCTGCCCTCTCTCACACAATGGTGCTCCCCTCCGTAAGTGTCAGGCTGTCAGGGATATGAGCTAGCTGCTCGCGGCGTACAGGGCCCTTTCACAACACTGTTAAAAAGGTTACCAGGCAATTTAGCCCTAGCTGTTACCACGTCTCACTGACCCAGCCATCAATCTGCTCCAATATGTCTTGAAGTGTGTTTCTGTGTGTGTGTGTGTGTGTGTGCACTGAGCAGGCCTAGAAAACGGATGCTTGTCACAGCTGGTTAGAGTTTGGAAAAAATGTCAGTGTTTGCGTGTGCAAGCATGTGAGCGTGTGGGTGTTTGTGTTTAAATATGTTCCACATTCTTAGTCAACACTATCTCCACAACAGCTGCTGATTTTAACGGCACTGCATTTTCCCATCGCCTCATCACAGACTGTAGCATTCTCTAAAACACGCTGTCAAGTTAAACCAAGTGGAAAATCGTCCTGAATGTGAATCAGACAGTTTCTCTGGATCTTCCAGTGCTGGGTTTTTAACACAATCTTAAACTTCACCCTCCACAGAAAGTAACACCTCAATGTGTTTCTATTTTGTTAGGAACACCTTTTTCACCTTTTTGATCATCATTTTCTCCACAGAAAAAGTTGTTTGTGTAAACATCAAGCATTGTGGTAAGACAGTAATACACAAACGCACATTGCTCAACATCAGGTTATGTCAAAGTTTCAAAGTCACTTAGATCCTGCCCCCTTGATATTTTGATCCAAAATGGAGATCAGCTGGCCTCCTTAGCGTTTGGGTGCGTGTCACAGAGCATGATAGGATATGTATTGCTTAGTTGTATCATGCAGTACACCTGTATGGAAGAATTTGCATTCTTTATATTCTTCTAATTTGTTAATGTATTCAAGGTTTTCTTTTAATAATTTGTCACTGCCTGTGATATATTATATAGACAAAAGTATTAGACCACCTTAATCATTGAATTCAGGTGTTTAATTCAGTCCCCATTGCCATAGGAGTATGAAATCAAACCTAGCCATGCAGCTTGAGCGGTTGACGCAGATTTGCGTCGAAAAGCGCACCTGTTACATTCTTATAGGGGTTAATCTGACCAGAATTTAATCTAATCTTTCATTTTTGTTTAAAATGTTCCATCACACTGATAAAGGGACCCAAAATTGACAATTGTGGTTGATATTTTACAGTTTTCTGAAGAAATAATGCAGATTTTTGGTATATTATGTTATATTTTCGAACAGAAAATAATTTGTAGTAGTTTTGAATCCCTGGGGATATCCTAATGTGCAGTAAAACGCCCTACCTGTTGGAGGATACTATGTGCTTCTCAATAAAAACAATTACGTGTCAACATATGTTTTTTTTATATTCTCTTCACACATTTTCGCTAATATACTCATTAAGTGTTCTCAAACAATGTTATTGTCACGGTGTTGTAGTGTGGCGGAACCATATGCAGACATTTTGTTTCAAAAGTAAATGGTGATATTTAATCCAAACACAAAAGACAAAGACTACACGAACTGTAAACGTAAAAAGTAAAGGTGCTGTATAAAAACACAGCAAACAGAACTAAAACTAAATACAAAGAACGTGCAGCATATCCACATGAGAATGAAT
>JACXGK010003453.1:35207-45215 GCA_016801125.1 Novumbra hubbsi | reverse complement strand
TGGTATTCTTGTTTTCCTGTGTCCTCTAGATAACGGGTGGTGGTATTCTTGTTTTCCTGTGTCCTCTAGATAACGGGTGGTGGTATTCTTGTTTTCCTGTGTCCTCTAGATAACGGGTGGTGGTATTCTTGTTTTCCTGTGTCCTCTAGATAACGGGTGGTGGTATTCTTGTTTTCCTGTGTCCTCTAGATAACTGGTGGTGCCTGGTGGACGGCGGTGTGTTCTCCCGACTGGTGGACATGTATAAGAGCATCGTGGTGTTCCTGTTGACAGGAGGAAAGGGCCTACTCATCCCAGTCTTCCTCGAGAGCTACACCAGCGCCACACTAAAGCTTCTGGAGAAACTTCATAAGGTACACGTTCCCGGCAAAACACTTCCGCACACACAGACACACAGGGTTGGGATTGGTCACATTTGGCGGTTTGCCGTATAAGTAGTATTTTAGTAATCACTTAATCACATCGTCCTCACTTGAGGACGGACGCTGTGTAAACGGGGGTCTGTTGCTCAGCTGCTGTCCGTTTCCAGGTGAACCTGAAGGCAGGCCATGTGGAGTACAACCGCTTCTACATCCCCGACGTCACCACACTAGTGGACATCCAGGAAGACTACCTCAAGTGGTTTCTGAGTAAAGCCGAGATAGTAAGTGTTCTCCCTCATCCGCTTTTTGTCGCGGGGATGGCGTCCTGTGGAATTTGGTGTGCTCGCGGCACGTGCGTGTGTTGCCAGTGACCATATTCCAACCTACGTTCGCTCTTTCTCACCACTGCGCTGTCATTTCTGTCTTCCTGTATTCCTTCTACCCACTCCCCATCCTCAGAGCCCACATACCGATGCAAGGGGTCGAACCCCCCTTATTTTCACCCAAGTGTTCATTGGTAACTTGGGCTAAACAACTCTTTACTCATGCTATTTCTCCTCCGGTGCTTTTCAGAAAATGAGAACCCCGCCAGTCCAGGTGTGTAGGCCGGTCATAACGAAACTCGTTTGAATCCCATGTTACTACCGTGCTCAGGTGGAACCTCTTGGAGAACTCTGGTTTCCCTCTGTTCAGGGTTCAGTGACTTTATGTGCCTACCCATTCATCCTGAACGCCCGAGCCAAGACCACCATGCTGCAGACGGATGCGGAGCTACAGATGCAGGTGAGCACCGCGACCGTATCTACCGTATCTGTCAACGGTTCCCATAATTACATTAAAAATAAACAAGTTAATGATGAGTGTCTTTGGGCCATTTCCAAGATGGCGGTGAGTGGGGCGAACATGCACAACGTCTTCATGCTGCTGACCCTGGAACCGCTGTTGGCGCGGAACCCCTTCCTGGTGCTGCACGTGCGCAGGGACCACTTAGTGAGCGACGCGCTGAGGGAGCTTACCATTTACACCGACGTCGACCTCAAGAAGCCCCTGAAGGTCCCGAGTTTTGCCCCGTTCATTAGTCATGGAGGTCGGGGGTCATGTGGTGTCGATAGGTCAAGACCGCAGTCCCGGGCTGACAATGGAGGGTTTTGTAGAGTTGTCAAACTCAGTCAATCAAACCCGTTTTATTACATTCAGTAGTTGCATTTGTTGTAAACTCCATTTTGACAGGACGTCCTCATTTGAAGCAGTCTTTTTGTCTCTGCTTAAATTACGAGAACAAAGACCACATCGCCCCCTCTGCTCCTCTCTCTCTAGGTGATCTTTGACGGGGAGGAGGCGGTGGATGCAGGGGGAGTGGCGAAGGAGTTCTTTCTGCTGCTGCTGAAGGAGTTGTTGGACCCTGTGTATGGAATGTTCACCCAGTACACCGAGTCCAATCTTCTCTGGTTCTCAGATAAAGTGAGTCACTACAAGTATAATAATAATCAAATGGAAGCTTGGTCCACTTCTCTATGCTGTTCAAGGTCTGAAATGAAACAGTAACAATGTAAACACACACCCACACTGACATGATCCACACTGTTTAACTGTACATTCATTTAATATTAAAACGATAAAACCTCAGAACTGTGTCACTTTTACGAAATGTGCTCAAAATTCATTAGCTCACTTTTACCAACTTGCTATTCAACCAAAGTGAATAGCATCAATCTTATCATTGAGTTTATCTTACCTCAATCGCAACACACAGAGCAGAATGCGAAGTTACAGAACCCACTTTCTTTCGTTTTAAATGTTATATTTATTTTATTTCCCATATAAGAGTCATGATTCTGCCACAAAAATGGCTTTATGGGATCGAGTAAAAATTAAACCCATCTGGCAAATTACACACTGTATTCGTTTTTCGTAGCAGGCCTTGTTGTTACATTCCTAATTGTACACAGCCAGCCTCAAATTGGAAGCCCTATTAACCTCCAGAGGCATATAGGAATCCAGTCTACTACCTCACTCACATCTCACAGGATCTCAACGGCAACTTCCTTACCTCCTGTAAACCAAATCACACCATACATTTCCAAAGCTGAACAAGGTCACAAACAGTGTGCTGAAGAAATATTGCCAACTGCTCTGAATAGACACTGTTGATTTTAACTGCGTCTTATCATGGAAGTAGTGAGATTCTTTTGTCTATATTTCAATGACCATTGTTTAGGCCTTCCCCGGTATGGTCTAGACGTGGTGTCATGGGTGTGGAAAGGAATATAATAATAATAGGACAGTATGCCAGCAAGGTTATATTTAAGCGAGGGGTGCTCTGTTGCTGGTATAAATAATTATTGTATTAGATAAACAACTAATAAAAGCAGAGTTGTTGGGGCGAATCTGTCCTGGATCAGTAGTTTCCAGGAATAGTGACATCCAGAGGGGAATAGCCAAGCGAGGTGACATCGGTCCATGATGGCTTTATGTATTGGAAACAACACCCTGGTTAGTGGAAAACCAAATAATGATATGAATGCACAGCCCAGGTTATGGAAAATGAATATAGGTTTCATCTGCAGTATTTAGTAGTTATTGCATACATCACGCAGAGCCAGTAAGACTAAAGATTTCGTTATAAGTGGGCAGAAAACCAACAGATAAGGACTGTTAAAAAAAAAAAATTCAAAGTAGCATAGCCGTGACACTTATCAAATGCACATTGACAATCGGCTCCCGACACGTAGCTTTCTAACGAGCTGTGCCTCGTCTTTTTAACTCTTTCGTCGCAGTGTTTCGTCGAGCACAACTGGTTTCACCTGATTGGGATAGTCTGCGGCTTGGCCATTTACAACAGCACCGTGGTGGACCTCCACTTCCCCCTGGTCCTCTACAAGAAGCTACTGGATGTGGCGCCCAGCCTGGAAGACCTCAAGGAGCTATCGCCCACCGAGGGCAGGTAATGTTAAGTCATAGGCAGATGGACCCACGTCAGCGTTCCTGGTTTCCGGTGGGGATCCATACGTGTGAATTTTTGAGTGCTGCCGCAACGCCAAGTATATTTTGGGTTGAGTAGGACATTAGAGGAATTCCTACATCCCTCTTGTGTTGCTTAGATGGCTAACATTTATTTTTCGGCTACAGTAGCTGAATGGGGGCTGTCAAAACGATCCCAATTATTTTTCCCCCGCATCAATAACTTACACAACCAAATGTGTGTTCATTGCTCCCAAACTGTTGGATGTTTCCTCAATCAGTTTGGTGAAGGGACAGAAGGCAGAGCTAGCAGTTAGCGGTTGGCCTGAAGTCTAATTGTCCGCAGCTGGCCCGGAGGTTAGCGTTGAAGCTATTGATTCCTAGATTACCACGCTGAGGGCTACAATTAGAGCAGGACACCAGCCTGGCCTGGAGGGTGTCGAAGTGAAAGACAGCGCCTCCTCTATAGACGGCCCACAGAACCACCCGGCCAATCGGTAGTGTCAGTCTGTGCTGAGTTTTCTTGGCCTGACTTTTGGGTTCTACAACATAACAGTAAATGCTTCTGTGGGTTCTGAGGTGGTAGAAATTACAGCAAGTTAGCTAGTCACAATTAATATACATTAGTATTTCTCTGTACCCCTATTACACCCAACTGTCAAGTAAGTGGTTCCCAGACTTGTCCCTAGGTATGGATTAATTAGGATTTAAGAGGGTAATGACATAAATCATTTAAAGAAAATGCCCTGCGACATCACCGGAATCATATACGATAACACACAAATGTTTCTAAATTACAGGTTATACTGGCTGTCTGTTAAACAAATGCAGGTAGCGGGGAAAATATCTGATCTGGTCAAAATAACTGAATCAGAATTGGACTTCCTGTGTAAATGTGTCAATACATACGACTCCACTTGAATGCGACCGATAGCCTGGGCCAAATGAACGGTCGGGTTAAATCGCCTTGTCCTCTGATATTGTTCGGAGGTTACAGATGTTTAGATGTGTCCTCCTGTCAGGTAAGAAGGAATACCTTATCCTCGTTCATTTATATAATCTTTGCAGCCCTAAAGATATCTTCTCCGTGCAATGTGTGCAGAACAACATTAAGCGCCATAATCCATCAGAACACCAATGTAATGCCAGTTGCGTCGTTTAAGTGACTTTTATACTCTGAATGTGTCAGACAAATCTCACTTGGCTGCTCTTTGGGTTTGGAAAGAACGAGGGGGTTTCCATTTCGCTCTGTTACTGTGTGTTTCCTCTGTCACTGTCTATCATTGGCTCCTATTATTAGCATAGCATAGCCCTGGTTCTCTATCACCAGCATTGGCTCATAGTGTTAGCATAGCCCCAATTCTCCGTCCCTTCAATGGTTGGATCTTTTCGTTAGCATAGCATAGCCCCGACCCCACTCTATTATTAGTAGCTAGCATTAGGGCTCGAACAGGCTAGTGCTACAGGAGGCTTTGCTGATCCCTCTCGTGTTCTCTTTCAGTTAATCCAGGGGCTTTGAGAACAGAACACAGCTGGCCGCCTTTTTAAGCACTAAACGGGGCCATTAGCGATGCCTCAAAATGCCACAGAGGGCAGCCTTTACCTCAAGCTGCAGCGATGTGGGAGGAATTCTGACGAGTACAACAGTGGGGTTCATTTATTTCTCTCCCCCGCTGTCTTGTCTTACCCTTTCCGTCTCTCTTTCACTGGAACCTTCCTCTCTTTGCTTTCTTACTGCGGTGAGACAGCTTACATGAAACTGTCATGTACTAACGTCTCTTTCCCTGTCTCTCTTTAGGAGCCTACAGCAGCTCCTGGACTATGAGGGAGCTGACGTTGAGGAGACGTTTTGTCTGAACTTTGCTGTAAGTCCTCACGTGTTCCCCTGTCGTGGAATGTTACCAATACTGAACTTCAGACAAAACAAGCCCAGAGCCTCCCTCTAGCCTGAAACTCATCCACTAATTAGGTCATCATCCACTAATTATAGAGCACGTTATAGCGCACAGAAATACATTCATCAAGCTTAGAGGGGTTATCGGTATCTCCAGTAGATGTGGATGACGCCTCATGACACAGAGTTGCCTGACTGGATGTTGTCCCAACCTATATTCTGTGTTCATCCCAGGTCACCAGAGAGTACTACGGTCTGACCGAGGTCAAGGAGCTCATCCCTGGAGGTGACAGGGTCACGGTGGACAAGGGCAACAGGTGGAGCACCCCGTTATATACCGAATATTAACGTTTGTCACTTCCTGTCTACCGGTGTGATCGTGCTCGCTAAAGGAAACTCTCAGCCAAAACTTCACCTGTGTTTGTATACCTTTCCGTTCTCACCGGTTTTGACTTTGCGACCGTGGAACTTGTTTATCATTGGCCCACAGACTTGAAATCACCACCCAGGTGTGAACCGTGCCTTCGCCCATTGCGAATCATCCAAATAGCCGCAACGTTTAAAAAAAGCCCATATCCAAAACAAGGAACAACCGCTGCCCGTAAACATATCATATCACCATGACGCACCTCATTTGATCTCGCCTATAAACCCTATCTACCACCTCAAACAGTGATTCCCACGCAGCTGCAGTGGCAAAGCCTCTCAGTGGTAACAGATTAACCTAAATAAATCAAGGTCACAGATCGCAAATAAAGCCCTGAGACTTCAGCCCAGCCGAACAGGTGTGCAGGACGTTTTACCGTGCACCTGCCCGGCGCAGCCTAGGGGGCGGTTTCGCCGACCGGTGTGCCGTTTTCGCCAACGCCGCAGGTAAACGGCTACGACGAAGCGGCTACGGTGACCTCCAAACAAATGTGTATTAGCGCATTTGGGACTCGTCGTCCACTCCCCCCCCAGGCGAACAGATTTGTGGTTGGAGATTAGGCCTTAGTCGTCCCGCCATTTGCGTCCCTGTGTCCCTGCCAGACTTTCTTACCCACCACCGAAACGACCCAGAGGTGTCCCACTGAGATGACAATGAGGGCTGTGTGTGAGAGGCAGGACAGGTGAGGACGGCTGGGATTGGGTTCAGCTCACCACAAAGTCCCGGTAATACTATTCTGTTTGTCTGCGAGGGGGCCAAATCCCCGGGGCCTCCGCACGGGGAAGTAAATGTGCCCGTCAGGCTGCCCCAATGGTGTGAGTCGAGTGGCCATTTTGAAGGCTGTTGTTACTTGGACGTTCATGTTGTTTTTTTTGGTAAGGCTTCTCCGGTAATGTTTGAAATGGTAAGGCCAATAATGAGGTTTTCCATGTGGCCAGGACTATTAAAGACTGAGCCGGCGTGGTCATGGGCAACTCTCAGAGCCTTGGAGGGAAGTTTGTTTGTGAGCGGCGGTTAGCACAGGCAACAGATGCTATCCGCACTCATCTGCTCCCATTCGTCACCGCTGTTTGTCAGGTCAAGTGATTTATTTAGAGTTGTACGACTTGCCAAAGGGCGTGTTCTGTGCTGTTGGTGTATATCTTTCTACCAAGGCTTGGTGTGTGTGTGTCAGTCACTGTGCAAGTTGGCCTGTGCATTAGGCTCAAGCGTGTGGCGTGTTGGTTAATGAGAGAATGGGAGAGCAATCCAAAGAGCTTCGTTCCTCCCTTTGCTCTATTCCCCTGTCGGAGTGTCTTTAACAAAGCTGGCCGCTGCGGTCAGGAAATGAGGCAGTTGTACAAGTGGGGTTACAGAGACTCCCTACATCCTCTCTGGGTTGTGCTGAAGTGCGGCTTTGTGAGTACTACCGCACTCAAATTCCAGATGTCCTCACCGATCCATGGGCAAATCGAGACTAGTGAGAGCATTTGGCTCGGGGTTAGGGTTGTAATGGTTTCTGTGGTTAAGATTTGGGGTTATGAAGGACTTCGTTTTCATGGAAATAAAGTTCTCACAGGTATAGTAAATGTGTGTGAAGTTAGGTGTGTTAAGACACACTGACCCACACTGAGATCTGATTCTCCTGATGGGATCACACACTTTACACACAGATTACATGCCTTAGAATACTGGGTGAATGTGTGTATGTTAGTGTTAAACCAATGCACAGTGCACATCTCAGTCCAGTCTTGTTCCTAAAGACATGGTTCTGGACCAAACGGGCAGGGTCGAATCCGTGGGGAGGAAGTCCCTTTCATTATCTGACACTCTTTGTGCGTCATGTTTAGAATTATATCATAAGTCGAGCTATATTGTCCATAGCAGAATGCGTGATTTTCGCATACTACCCATGGTTTATTTTCGATACAAATGTCTGTCTAATCATCTGGTGGGGCTTTGGGTCCCAATTACAGACGGTTATCTTGGTGGGTCATGTATTGTCTGTTGCTATTGGCCAGAAGCTGCCCGGGGGTTTCTTATCCATCATCAGCCCAGCATGTCTCCAGGGCTCGTCACTTCCCCTGTGACACCGCGCAAGACGGGATGCTGCTCAAATGGCACCCTAGGCCTTTAATAGCGAACAGCACTTGACCAGGGCCCTATTAAAAGTCGTCCACTGTATAGGAAACGGGTTGCTTTTTGGGACTTATCCTTAGTGCAGCTGTTCTCGCTACCCTACCAGACCTCCCCTCCTGTGGGAGTGTCCCTGCTATGAGAATGAACACATTCCCCACCAAGTCATGGGCATAACATTTACACATGCACTTATACGATCCGAACAAACCCACTGGACGTGTAGTCTCAAGATCTCAACGCCGCTCTAATATAATAGAAAAACCCAATAACAGCCATATTCCCCGAATTCCGATTGGCTCTCCAAAGCCTAGATGATGAACAACTCGGCCACTCGAGTCAAATGAAATGTTCTTTGAGTGTTGACGTGTGTTACTCCGCCTGTCAGGAAGGAGTTTGTGGAGGCCTATCTGAAGTATGTGTTCGAGGACTCCGTCAGCGAGCTGTACTCAGCATTTTCCTCAGGGTTCCTCAAAGTGTGTGGTGGGAAGATTCTGTCCTTGTTCCAGCCCTCTGAGCTCATGGCCATGGTAGTGGGCAACAGCAACTACAACTGGGAGGAGATGGAGAAGGTGAGCTATGAGGCTAAGGCTACGCTAACGCTAATGGTAGGCGTTGGTGGTGTGTTAATGCGAAGGCAACCCTAATGAGAGGTTTTGAAGATGTACTCATGCTAAGGTAACCATAATGTTAGGTGGCAATGCTTGTAGTAGATGTTGGAGAGTGTGAGGGTGTTAATGCTAAGCTAACCATAATGGTAGGTGGCGTTACTAATGGTTGGTGATGGATAATGTGAGATTTTTAATGCTACGCTACTGCTAACATCAGTGCACACCAGAGAACATCTTTTCTCTTCCATTGAAGCCATGAATTGGGAATGGGCAATGGAACAGTTACACCAAAAATCTTTAAAATAAAAAAAATCTCTAAGAAAAATGTTTACCACAACCGCTTCAATTAGACCAGATGCGTGTCCCTTGAGCTGATATATTGTTTTAGTTGCACACATAAGCCACTGGGTGACAGAGGAATGTTCAAAAGGTTGTGGTCACCGGAGGTAACGTGTGCTGGAATTCCTGCGGGTTTGTTTGTTCTTAGCGTGTGGATGTCTTGATAGGTGCACAAGGGACAGTGTTGTATGCAGGCTATTGACAACCAGACGGACTGTGGGCGTTTTCACAGCACTGCTCTGAATGTGGGAAATGCGTATGATGCCAACAATTGGGTTAGAATAGGCGAAGGGTCCAAGTGCGCACAGACATGTCTGTGAGGAATCCGTCAGGCCGTCCCACGTGAAGTAATCTTATTTCCTTACCAATGGTGATAGTGACCAGAGGGAACGCTTTACCATAAAGAAGTCTCAACAGTTGCCCAACCTTCCCGACTAACCTTGTGTTGTTTTGGCTCCTACGCAGAATGCAGTTTACAAAGGAGAGTTTTCAGCCACTCACCCAACTGTGAGAATGTTTTGGGAGGTATTCCATGAGTTTCCCCTGGAGAAGAAGAAACAGTTCTTACGTGAGTACTAAGCACAGCCCTCAAGACAAGTGCCTGACACCGCCTCACTACTCCATCACAATGCCAAATGCCCGTTTGGTGTTGAGCCGTCATCAGCAGCTTAACCCCTCTGCCGCCAACGCTAGAGCAAAGGAGACTAGGATGGAAAGCTTAATGAGTGTTGGCATTGAGCCAGTGTCTTGTCTTTAAACGCTGGAGGAATACCTGCGTTGGCATCGGGGACCGGGAGGTAGCTCAGCCTAACACCCTGACTCCCATCTCCTCAGTGTTCCTGACGGGCAGCGACCGCATCCCCATCCACGGCATGGAGAGCCTCCGCATCGTGGTCCAGTCCACGTCGGCTGATGAGCACTACCTGCCCGTGGCACACACCTGCTACAACCTGCTGGACATGCCTCGCTACCAGACCAAAGAGACCCTGCGTCGACGCCTCACCCAGGCCGTAGAGCAGTACGAGGGCTTCAGCCTGGTGTGAGACCCGTTGGCCGGCTCCATGTCTCCCCCTAGAGGCCTGGAGAACTGAGGGCATGGGGAATAGGCGGTGTAATGCACTTTATTAGTCACGGGCCCTGTAATGGATGGAGAAAGTTGGGGGAAGTGCTGGGAAGGGGTGGGAAGGGGATGGAGGAAGTGGGGGGGGGGGGGGGGGGGGGGGGGGGGGGGGGGGGGGGGGGGGGGGGGGGGGGGGGGGGGGGGGGGGGGGGGGGGGGGGGGGGGGGGGGGGGGGGGGG
>JACXGK010003453.1:14444-35107 GCA_016801125.1 Novumbra hubbsi | reverse complement strand
TAAGGAAGTGGCGGGGAAGTGGGGGGGAATAGGGAAGGGGATGCTATTCCATGGCACTTTACTGTTCACCATCAGTTTATGATGTATAAAAATAGGTTGGAGTGTACAGGGAAGGGAGGGTGGAAGGAAATGACAAAGGAGCACATTTAGGCTATTTAGAAGCAGATTCTTATTTTGATATAATACCCCTGTTTACTGATCGCAAGATAGGCTTATAATACGAACATTTGATTCATTTTAGTTTTTTGATCAAACCTTTTTGCAGGTGCGTTGGTGTATTTTCAGTTGCAATTGTGTGTTCTATAGAGAATGATGTACATAATGTTAACAGTTTTTGAATCAAACCTGCTGTTTTGATTATGTTAATTTATTACATTGAAATGTTTTTAAATGGTTTTTTTTCTCCATTACCCAATTTCTTCATAACTGATCGTCTCTACATCCCTTTCACAGCGCAACAGATTCAGGAGCGTTAGGTAGGGGTCAATGAGAGTGAGATGGGTAAATCCTTGCTGTTACTTAAAAGAAATGTATGTATAATCAGATACTATCTGTGAACTCGGAGCCCTTTACCTTTAGGCTTTTGGCCATTAACAGTTTGGTATTTTACAACTGATCTTGAGTCAGTTTGAAGACCGTTGATACCAGATAAATGCATCTGTGAACAGCAGGCTCAGGTCTAATAAGTACATGGTTTTAACATCCCATAGGCTTTTTCTACATTGGATAGATTGACTGGCCAATGAACATACTGGCTATGCTTGTGTCCTTACTTTTGAACAATATTGCCTTTAATTGCAATGTCCTCTGGGTGATCTTAGTACAGTGCTTTTGGTGTTATTCTAACCGAGGTGTGCATGCCTGGGGGAATTACAGAGAACAGCTCATCCTTACTGTATAAACAAACATGGGATTTTATTACGATTAGCTCTTGCAAAAGCAGCAGCTAGTCTACCTAGGGTCCACCAACCCAGAAATATGTCTTGTCCTTTGCATTGGTCCCTGCGCACACAGATTAGAAAGAAATAATATCAATTTGTGGTTCGGCAGATGACAGTTTGCGGTTCCCACCAGTTCGTTCTAACATGACATCACTTCGGGGCGGTCTGGCAGTTTGACGCGCATAACTAACAATGGGTCAAAAGGGAGTGCGAACGAACAAATTGTACTGCGTCATCCTATCAGCAATAAGTTAACCGGTGCAGTAATGGAGTGGGGGTCCCGATCCAATGTCCTCCCGGCGTTGCGCACCGAGGATCTACAGTTATCGTGCAGTGTTTTCCAGGCGGCACTCCAATTACTATTCCCTCAAATGTATGCGTTCATTATGCAAGTGGCAATGTTTTTTCCGCCTATTTAGTCTTGTTACCGAACATCTCAGCCAATGGGTGTATTGTATTATGTATAATTTCTAATTGGCCACATGTAACCGGGGCCGAGGCCAGTGTGTCAACTATAGGGGTTTATTGGTCGTACGTGTCATTAGGTAGTTTTAAAACAAAAGAGAGAACTTGGATGTGGTACTCTGGACTCTGTCTCCCTCAGGACAGGACATATCGAACAAGGACAAACGTCTTGTTGACCCGTGTTTCTGATCCACTGCCTGAGGGAGGCTGAGTGTGTTCTTTAAATACACACCTCCGGTTTTAGCCTGGCCCCCCGAGTGTTTGGTACCATTTTGTCAACCCTGACATTGCCATTGATGAGAGCCTGCACAGATCCAGAACCGGGCTGGGAGAAAACCTGTATTCCCCTTTTTTCTTTTTTACCACTGGTAATTCTTGTTTTCTGGTCAATGTATGCAATTAAGGGCTGATGTGGTACTGTACCTGGATTATTTTACATACGATATTTACTTTTGTACCTTTTAAATGGATGACATTATTTTCTTTATCATGTTTTTCTCCTGACCAAATAAAATGTAATCCCAACTTGTTTTCACTTAATCTAGATGTTATCTTTTCTGTCGTTTAGGCAATTCCATAACGGTTGTTTCTTTGGTCTTCAAATGTGACAGTGATTTTGTTTTTTGTCACAATGCATTATATTGCAGACAATCAGTGTGTAGATGTTCAAGATTTATTTCCTGTTTTTAAAAAAAGGGCGTTTGGTACAACTTTAGTGCACGCTAGTGAAAACCCAACACCAACAAAGTCAGTAAAAATATGTTTGGTTTTATATTATATGTACAAAATACAAATACAATTTATGTACTAAAATGTACACACCCATAATTCATTATCCACCAGTGTTTCACATTCAATAAAAACGATAGTCACACTGTTAAAATTATCCATTTTTAGGAGAAAAAGAAAAAATGTACTTGCCCACTTACAAATGTAAACATAGATCTGGATCCATATTTACAAGGAACAAATAGGTTACAATTCCTACATATAGAAAGAAAGCAGCATGCCCTGGTTGAGTATCAAAGTCAGGGTTTGGCGGCCATTTTGAATGAGGAGTTATTGTGAGATATTTTCAAGGATGGATGGAATTCTGTACAAAATGGCCCTTATCATCATTCAACTAAGCGAGCAAAAAGATACCAGTGATTTCAAGACAGGATAGCTTATTTTTTACACAAAGTGAATGGAAAAGAAAACACAAATGCAAAATAATATACACAGTCAAATGCATAACCTAGGTGATTGATGTAATGGATCACAGTAGCCGATTGTTTTTTTGTTGTTTTTACATCCACTACACTATTTTGGTATGCAATCTGAATAATTTTCTTTAGATCATAAGACACCATACTACTTGTTTTGCACTTCCTGATAATAATAGTTCCTAGTTATAACCAATGAATGCTCATCAGACATCCTCATAGGATACAAGCAAATTCTGAAAACAAAAAAAAGAAGCATTGGTAGCAACAAAGTGTGTTTTTCCTAGATTAACTAGTTCATTATGCTTGTACCAATCACAAGTTACTTGACCATGCATCATTAAAATAGAAAATGGCAAGATTGGTTTTCTGATTGGTTGTTTTTATACTGGTTTAACGGTCTCCTCTACAAAATACAGAAAAAAACATTTTGTAAGGGAAAGATTACAAAAATGTGGTTTGAAAATGTCAATATTTTAAAGCACATTATTCCAAATCTAATTTTAAACTTGAACAATTTTAAGACTTGATTCCTAAACAATGAGGAAAAACAAAAATTTGATCCAATGAAAAAGTAAATACTACCATATAAACATTCAAAGGAGAAAAATAAATAATACAAAACACGTTTGTAAATGTATCCGTTAAATTAGTGATTGTTTACCGGAAGGGAATTCTTAGCTTCAATCTACATCAAGATGCACAAAAAGCATCGGTTTTCTTCCTTTGATAAAGGGTCGGTGTTGGTCAGACATCTTTCATCGAAGTCCACCATTTTACATTCTAGGGTTCTTGTGTACAAATTGAACAGGCGTGATGGAGTAGCCTCCAGGGCAGAACTAACATGTCTGTTCCAATACCTTGAAGGTCAATAGCAGTCTCTGGGACTCCGGAGAATCAGCCATACTGTCTCTGTTCCACAGTTTGGATTCAGGGGGCAACAATGTTGGCATATCCTCAAGCCAAAAGAGTACGGCACAAGAAAGAAAGAAAAGGTTATTGCGAGTCTACAGGATGCTGAAGTGCATCTGTTTTGCAATGGACGGTTTAACTGGGCTGGTGGGGTTTCTGTCTTCTGGAAACTGAACCATATTCATTCCCCTGTCGGTCTGTGAGGTTTCGGTTTTTAAATGAACTTAGAGATGTCTCTTTTGCTTATGAGAACTTCCAGGAGCCTGAGCTTGGCTTTGATGTGCTTGTATTCATTATACTCCACTGCCAAAGGGGAGCGATCTTCCTTCTGCACATTTCTATGGGAACAGAGGGTAAGAAAATACCAAACTTTAGCCAAGAAAGATACGTTCCAACTCTGGGTGAAATGTTCTCATTTAAACACACATAAAACAAAGAAACAAATGTCATCTTACCTTCCATTTTGTCTCATGAATTGCTCCTCAAACTCTCTTAAATTCTTTCGGATTCTCTTCTTCTCCTCCCGGGCTTCTTGGAGTTGCTCCACAAGTTCTGGCCTTTGTGTGAAAGAGAGAAACAAGGCATTAGGCATATAAACCCCCCCCGGAGGTGGTCCATTAAATGTTACAGAGGCGTCCGCGCTGGGTGCTTACATGGTAGCAGAGTGCAGATTGGACAACCGCATGTCGCTGGTGTTCTTGGAAGGCGACAGGTCATCGACAGGCGAAATGAAGCCATCCGTTTCTTCCTCCAGCTGATCCAGGAAGCTGATCATGCTGAAGTCTGGACGCACGTTCACTGTCAACGGGGATTGGGTCTTGTTGGTGGACTCCGACTCATCCTCAGAACCATCCTCCTCCTCCTATGGAAACAGAACCGAGGAGGGGTAGGTTAATGGACGGTGTTAAGGGGGTAAGGGTGAGCCACGCTGGGGTAAACCGATCCGCAAGCTACGGTGCCATCAAGGGAAATCCATTCTCCAAGGTTATGCTCTAGACTAGTTTGAGAAGAATCAAGTGTTGTCAGTTTGAGGGGTGTTAATAAAAGTACAGCATGTATTTTTCTACTTGTTTCCAACTAATGTTCTAACTGTATTAGTTCTTCTCAATGAAAACAACTCTAACACAAATAGCATCAAAGGTCCAGCGCAGATTTGACAATCACACATTTTCTTGTTTGATTGGATTATTAGATCAGAGTTTTTACTTGTTGGTGTGCACAAACTAATGGGTCATGCACATGCAAGTATTCGATCATAACACACTACTAAGTATTCAGTCCTAACACACTATTAAGTCAATTCCAAAGCAAGCCATCTAACACATATCCAGAAGCGATGATCCGAGCACCAAAACAAAGCTGGTGTTGATTTAAAACTTCCCGGCACACCGGAGAGGGCTGGCCACCCAATCAACAGGCAGCAATCAGGTTTGGTTGAGAGGAACGGGGGGGCGGAGTTCATCAGGGCAAGGAAGTTGCCTCCTGATCAATGACTTATCAGTCATGCACGAGCTGCAGTAGCGACTCTTCACCTTGATGTCGTCGAAGAAGAGCGCTGGTTCGCCCTCAATAATTGGCTGAAGCAGAGGACCCCTGCGCTTGCTTGAGGGGGAACCCTGTAGTGAGGGTCAATATAATAAGGAACAGTTAACACTCAACAACTAACCCCAGTTCAGCTCTGACTGAAATGCACAGACAGAAACTAACTCAGTTGGAACACACCACAAAGCTGATCACGTAGTTGTTTTGTCACTGTTGGATCTTCTGTTGAAAATTTTTCTTTTGGCATCTTAACCTTGTATGCTGTACAGAATTACCTGATTAAGTTTGTGGGACATTGGTACGTTTAGAATTGGGTTTCTTCAGAGAAAATATAGGACTAGGCTCTTGCTTGATGAGCCCCTGAAATTTTAGATGGTTGGTTGCTAGAGTGAACAGCTTTGGATGTCCCAAGACAGTGCTTTCGCTTTCAAACACTGAATACAAATGCTGATGACTCCCCATATGCCATTATGTACCGTATACCTACTGTATGTACACCATTCCTAGGACTCCAATGTATATAACGCTGAATTAATCTGTTATATAATGTATTGTCCAGCACATTAGTTCCATTAAACAGATGACTAATTGTGTCATCAACTGGGATAAAAAAAAAGTTTTAGACTTGGTGAGGAAATATTTAAATGGGCACCTTTTCTTGTATTATAATTATAGAAGCAATAATACAACAATGGTTGGAGATTATTGTGCTTTTAAAAATCCCCTTCTGGTTATAACAAAGCCCCCTTGAGGGGATGCTGACCTCTTGCATAGTTTCTCCTGACCAGCGCTAGCTATCTCTCTTGAGGGGCAACCGCCACAGCTGGGAAGGCTCTGGGTGTGTTTGTGTAGTCAACTGTGGCCAGCTGAGCTGCTGTGAGCTCCCAGCATGTCAACCTTCTGTGACCTCTGTTTGGGAACCTATGGACCAACTCAGCCACTTGAGCAGATCTTAGCCTTGGCCTTGACGTTTAACGGTTTAACTTACGCCGAGCCCTATAGCATCAGATGCAGTCCAACCGATCGACACCAACGCTAACATTACCCTAATGCTAACATTGCTGTTGCTAGGACAAAGTGCTCATGTGAACTTGCTTGTTGCTAACCCCTTAGTCAATGCTACACTGTATGTGGGGAGCTTCACCGACAGCTGGCAGAGGCACAACCTGACGAAACAACATCCATAAAGTAAATGGAGGGAAACAGAGCGAGAAGTACGATGTAGCCATACTCACAATGACAGGGATGGTGGAGGCTCTGCAGAGGATCTGTTTAACCAGGCGGTATCTGTCATAGAGGGGCTTCATGATCTGTCTCTCCGTCTTAGTAACCTAGAGGGAAAACCAACAGAAAAGGCACCATTTGAGAAGGAGAGTGGCTGGAGTAGCTAGCATCACTGTATCCCTTGTAAGCTAGCTAGAATCAAGGTACCCTACTGGAGCTTGATATGCTAGTGCTAAAACCGCATTTGATTACGATAGTGAATGGGTAGATTATTTTGTTAATGCCCATGGGCTTATGTAAAATCTACAGTAGACTTTGTAAAAGTACTGCCTCCACCTACACCGCCTAGTTCAAGACATACATTTAGACATTCTCTGTACAGTTATGGTATATATTTAGACATATCATAACTGTACAGAGAATGTTTTAACCCATTAGTTAGGAGACCTCGAGTTGTCACTTACAAACAGTGGCCCTTTCAGAACATCTAGAACACACGATTTGGGGGTCAAGTTAAAGATAGCGTGTAACTTGCTCACCGGTCTACCATGGATGCCTTCATAGTAAAGGAGAGCCTTCTGTAGGGCCACCTTCTCAGCACTGATCTGTTCTCGTGTCATGTCCTATCGAAAAAGGAAGACCCTGTTAGCCTTTCAGCCTTTAGTGACACGCGTAAGGTCCAGCAAGTTCCATGGGAATGTTTAGCGCTAGGTGACACCTCAAGCACCTTGATGTCCTCCGGCCGCCCGACCTCTTTCCTCTTCTCCTGCAGCTTGACCTGGACAACCTCCAGGGTGCTCTCCACCGGAGGCTTGGGGACCTTTTCCTGCTGGGGTTTCTTCTCCAACTGGGAACCAAAGCTCTTGGGCAGGGTGTTGCTGCGCTGTCGAGTCATTGTGGGAAGATCCTCCTCAGACTTGTGCAGCTTGTGCTCTTTCAGGTCTCTTTTTAGCCTTTCCAGTTCGTTCATCCATTTCAGAACCTCCGGGTTGTCTGCCTTGTCGCTGTGTGACGGCTGCAAACAACAAAAACAACAACATGAAAATGCTGTAAAGTAAACAAGAACAGTTTTTGATTATTCTCCATACTAAAACAGGAAACGCTTGTTTGTCCACCATCTTGTTTTCTTTCGATTTATCCCATTCCTAAAATGCCTTCCCTATCAACCAAAATCTCATTATACATTTGTTTACTTTGAAGAAGCAAAACATGTGAGTTTAATAAGCAAGTGTTACTTTACTTCTCTGGGTATTTATTCTGATACCTTTTTCTAGATGTCGTAAAAAGCTAGTTATGCCTTGTCTGAAGTACTGTAGCAACTTTTCCAGTGAACAAAAAATGTTGCTGTCATTTATTTCTACTAACCCTGTATTTGCGCTCCTCCTCGAACTTCTCCTCATATTTTCGTATTTTTCTCTTGAGACTGTGGATTTTCTTTGAAAGCTGGGCTAAGGTCAGCTCCTCCCTGTCATCATCACCACAGGAACCCAAAGATGAACTCCTCCTTCGACTGCAGGCCAGAGGTAGATGTGGTCACAGAAATGTAATTATTAATAAATGGACCCAGAAATTCGACATGCAAATTCACTGTAAAAACAATTATCTAATGATACCTTTGGAATCATTAGAAAATCATAAGATTCCAAAAGGTATCATCCACATATTGGAAACAAATAGTCCACGCAAACAAACACAGCTACACTACAAATACTCCTAACGCAACCGTACCTTTGGGTACATTTTGGTTCCTCACCTGGAAAATGAGTGTGAATTGGGTGGTGAGGGGGGCACCTCAGTGTCATCTAGGTAATGCTGGCAGTGGCCGTAGGCATGGAAACGAGGGGACAGCATGGGGTCGCTGTCCTCTTCAACTAGCTGGCGAATTAGGCGTCCCCCGACCTGGGGAGATATGCATGCCTCGTCACTGTCCATGCTCTCCCTCTGCCAGGATGAGTAGGCCGGAACTGGCTCTGTGGAGCAAAAATGTAACTTCAGAAAAACAACACAAACTCACACACACACACCATAAAAATGGGTTTGTCCACGACTGGCTGACTGACTGCCACCAAAACACACAGTGCACCCGTTCCATATCCCATGCATAAAACCAGACGAGAGACAACTAGCGCAGACAGATGGTGTAATCACGGTAGGCAGCGCTGAATAAGTGACCTGTGGAACTTGGCACGGTCTGGTCGACAAACACGGTCTTATCTTACTCTTCAGAACCCAGCGAGGGCTCAGTGCGCCAGGCTGACTACAAACTTTAAACACAGGCACATCGTTGCTTAAACTATTTGCACTATTTTACAACTTGACGAAAGATTGTAAGAGGGTTGGGGCAGACAGAAATCAACCCATTTTATGTGTGTCTAAATGCTTTGAAATGTTATTTTACAGGTAATACATTCATTAGGATTTATCAGTGACGAAGCGGGTGCATACATTTTCCAACTGGCATTTTGGGGATTTGAAACTAAAACCCTGGCTTAGTAAGGTCTATGGTCTTTCAACTGAGCTACATGGAACACAGATGTGCTATAGATATCACTTTTAGGTTAGGTTTACATTTGGTTTAATTAGGTTACATTACTAAGCTTGGGTCATCCAAAAGTTTAGTTACTGAATATAATTTTGGGCAGATAACTTAATAACAGCAAGACATTTTAAGATCCATGGCTAGATAGAACTGAACTCATGGATCAGTTCTATATGCCCAAAGGCCAATTTCAGGGTGAGGAAACATCAAAATCCAATTTTGAAACAGAAAATTACCCCTTTAAGTGACCTGACTTTCCATGGACTATACCATTGTTGTTGTAGGTTTAAAAGGCAGAGTGCACTTCAGGGAGCCTAGTGGCCACTTCACAGCAATTCTACATATATTCAACTGATTGGATCAAAATGAATTAATGGCCACTTTAGGTCCTAACACAGCAGTTAATCGTCTCCTAGACAACAGCTTCTTGGCACCTGCCTCTGTGGTTCCTGAAGGTCATCGTGCCATGGGGTAATGAAACGGTTCACTAAAACCCTTGCCACTAAATGTACATTTCCCTGGACTACTAGACGTTTTTCACAATACTAAGTAATGGCCATTTGTCAATTCTCCCAGCCCCTGGCCCCAGTTCAGACCCAGGCAGCATCCTCTCCAACTCACCACAAAACAGCCTGGAGCCGATATTAATGCCATCTCTGATGTCAGTGTCTTAGTGTTGTCCCTACGACATCATAATTAATGTTCGCACAACTGAGGTTAGGTTTAGGCACAGTTGACTGAGGTTAGGTCAAAATATGGGGGGCAGGGAATATTCTGTCTTCGGACTGGATTAACCAACAAACTGCAGATCAGTTGCAATGATAGAGCAACATTAATTACGATGTTGTAGAAACAACACCAACACGGCAATATCCGATTGTGGAAATATTGATAGTTAAGTCTTGTTTTTGGGGGACCCCTAGACCCCCTGACAGATTTTGTCCACCCCATGTTTACTCCATGGCTACGTCCTTGACTCTGGCTTTATGTAGAAGGTTGTTGGACAGAGACCATGGCCCTGTATTTGAAAAAAAAGTTGATTTAGATAACAGATGGTGACAAGCATTCTAGAACTGTCTGGATTACAACAGCCAATGTAAAAAACATGTAAAAGCCTGCTTTCCTAAAAAACTGATGGATAGGTGACTTTGGAGAGCCAGCAGGGGGACTTGAAGAGCAGCTGTTTATTTACTAAAATGGTACGTGGAAACAATATTAGTTCTGGCTTTACTGGTATAGGTTAGTTCTGGGTTTTGCTGATATTAGGTGGTTTCAATGAGAAAGCTGTAGACGAGGCAGCTCGTTCATTTTCAATGCAATCTCGGTGGTGAGTGGAATTCTACGTAGGCGGATACGTTGCCATACAGAAAAATTTTCGCGAGGGGGAACATGGTGACGCTCATTCTCTGTTAGCTAGCTTAGTATGCATTCAACAGGGCATGCACTTCATTCAATAACACATAATTAATGCATAGGATATTTAAAAACAAACCACCGCAATTACATAAGGGTATAACAAACAAACTAGCCTGCCAACCCTGTTGCCCCAAAGACAGCAGCTATTCGATGTTTCGTTTTTGATGAGGACGTCGTTTTCATACATCAACTGCTAGGATTGTTTCAGGCCAGCATTCCCAGCTATAAACATATTTTTCGTATCGATGTTAGCCTATACGTTATTTTTCTGTCCGATCCCGCTGTATTTTCCGTTTGGCTTGTTTGCTTGGTTTACTGTATGTAGCTACTGATACTTGTGGTCATCTAATCCGCAGATAATCTTTCTTATCCCTGGCTAATTTCGATACTCTATGTCCTTACGTGTCAGTCTGCGAACTAAATAATACTATATTTAACAATTATTTTTAAGTCGCTCACTCAGTCAGAGAGTGACTGAGTGAGCTCTTCCTGAACGGCTCCGCTCACGGAGTCATGTATATTATAAACCTACGTTGATGGGGTACTAACTAGAAAGATAAGCACTATGGCTCAACATCCATCCGGTGTCTGTATCAGTATGTAAACATTTTGGGGAATCAATCTATGAAAACATGCACACCACAACGGCGTTTGTTTTTATAAGATGCCGGTGGATTGGGCCTCTTACGGGAAGTGATTTGGGTTTCTATGTCAGCGGTAAATTCTACCGGATCATGGAGTGTCCGAGTTACTTGGTGTTTGTGTATGTGCGCAAGCGTGCGGTGGTATTACGTGCGGTTTTACACGATCTCTCTCCGCATGTCAGAACTCGCCCGTGGTGCCGGGGCATCAGGTCAACCTTTCCATGAACTCTACGTGTTTTGGCCTATTAGGTCTTCCGAACCAGGCTTTCACCCTGACATTTCGAATGAAGTCTTTAAATCACACAGCCCACAGCCCATTGTAGTTTAATGAAACCTATGTCATTCTGTCATATATACCCAAAGGTCCGACTGAGCTTGGTTGATAATAGAATATGCCCAATCATTCTCGGTGTTTCCCGAGGTTGCCTTACAGCATAATGACGTTGCCATGCAGTGTTAAAGGTCATGCTGCAGGCATTTGGCTTTTTATTTTTTTATTAATGTTTTTTTTTGTAGCAAGTCAAGTCCAGGTTCTAATGTCAGCCAGAATGCCCCTCACTTACCCCCATAGTAACTTGACTGGAAAATGCTTTTGAAGTCAAGAAAAGGGGCACAAAAGAACGGGGAATCTAGAGGATGGAGAGGGGAGGACAACAGATGAAGAAACAAGACGATAATCAAAGATGATCCAGAGGAAGGAGCAAAAAAAACCCCAGCATGCAAAGAGGTAAAATCAGTTTCCGCGTTTACATTTCCCCGACGCCATAAACATGATACATTAGTGGACTTAGCACAAATATTTATCTACTCCAAATGTATGCTGGAAACTGGGCAAAGATCAAGTCACCAGGATCGGTTTGGGCAGCCTATATTAGGTGAAGGGTCTCATGCCAGTGTACCCCCCAGCTCCCAGCCAACACCATGTCATCAAGTCCTAGTGAAACAGCATAATCCACCTTCATAGTAAGAAACCAGTGTTACGACACCTCCCCCATACCTAAACACTTCTTTCAGACCCACGGCAAAGAAACAATGCACTTTTTACACTACAATATGATAATGTATAGACTAACTTGACAGATTACTTTGTAGGTTAGCTATAATGTAACTCTTGAGGCTCTGCACTCTATAGCAGAGTATGGGATTTTAAAGGGAAGCTTTAGAAATTCTTATTTGACAGATCAGCTGTGATTTAACTTAATCTTTCAGAGATATTTCATAAGGACAGGCCACCATAAAATGCGGCAAAATCAAGTGTCTGTTTGGCACATGTCTCACTAGTGATTCAACAGGAAAAGCAAGAAAATGGCAAGAAACCTACATCTACTATGTGCCCCCCTTCTATGTAGCATATGAAAAACATATCTGGTCAGTTAACTTTGATAACGGGCTGGTCCCCTTACCCCCTCTGATTCAGTCGTTCAGATTATTCTAATAATGCATTATGCATTAATGAAAATAGGAATCAAACACTCTCTTATATAATTTTTTTACCAAAGTACCTCTTGTAGTGTGGGACTATTGTGTGCCAGGTAACACTTGGACTGACTTCTCCCTCCCTCCCTCCCTCCCTCCCTCCCTCCCTCCCTCCACACACACACACACACACACACACACAGGTGTCAGAGACTCTGCACCACCACAACATCTAACACCAAACCTGTCAGCTGAAACACCAGCGGACAGCATGAGCTGTCATTTCTATGCAGACAGACACAAACGGAATATGTATCAGTCCATCTCACATCCACCAGCTATGAAAATGAGGACACAGGCAAACCCAGTCACAGTGTTTTAGAAACAAACAGGACAAACATGTCTCAAGCCCCACCACCAGAGGGCCCTGTTGAGTGACTTTTGCTCCGTCATTACTTGGTGTACCACATAATGAAGGCATTTAAGACTAACAGCGCTGTTTGATTTGGAAGAACACAAAGAAGATGTTTGAACAATGTTTTCTTTAAGGCGCGTCCATAGAGGTTAGGCAATTTGGGTTGGGCAAAGATGCAGCCTGCACTTAATAGGAAAATGTTTTGGAAGCCCTGATTCAAGGATTAAAGTCACAGTGATCACTATGGAAATATGTGCCCATGCATGTTCCTGCAAATCTCAAACACCCAGTCGACTTTTTTCGCAGACAATATCAATCCAAAAGTCTTCCTTCACTCTCACTGGTGTACAAGAACGCACTTCTTTATTCTTCAACCGACCTCTGCCTTTCTTTCGCAATCTATCTCACCAAAACAGTCCAACAAGTTGTGCAGCTAACAGCCTTTCCTGCTTGATGCACTGAACTCCACTCCCAACCAGCAATGTTCTGCATATCATTTCACTATGGATTAAATGCTTTCTATTAAGTTATTATTATCAATTATCTCCCAAAAGGGCTTCAGAACAATAATTTTAAAAAATCTAACTTTTTGTTGATTACAGGCCTTTCAATACATTTTTAAATTGCTCCAAGAATCTTCTCTTCAAGGTCCTTTCAGACTTTGACATTGATTTATTTGTCTATTTCTGCAGGAACTATGCACGACCAGCGGGATTCGATGCCTGGGCATCAATTAAAAGAGACACACTTCAACTTCATGGCTTAAATCCAATGCCATGTGCAGGGTTGTGAAATTCAAGCATATGAATACACACACACAATTAACTTCCAGGACTGTTTTCAATATGGATTACAAGTCATCCTAGAGCATACCAAGCAAGATCACTATCAATTGCTTTAAGAAAATTCTAAGCATGCGCCGTTTCAAATCCTGTAATGAGCTATTTTCCAGTTGTAATCTGTAATCTGTTCCTTTAATGATTACTTACAACCATGAGGAAACTACTGGAAAGCCACAAACAGCACAGTAACGTCCAACAAACCCCAGCACAGCAACGTCCAACAAATCCTAGCACAGAAACGTCCAGCACAGTGAGGGCCAAAAATCAGTAACAAGCCTGCTGTTCTTGTAAACAAAACCGATACTCACTCTTTAGCTCTTTAGCTCCTCAGCACCGACTCATAGCGGCCCCATGACCAAATAGGTTAGACTTGTGGGACTACTGGGACGCATCAAACCCCATGTGGTCCAACTGAACCGGACAAACACATGACAACAGGCAGCGGACAACACCAAGGACCAATCAGCAGGCTGTATCCTCCTGCCAGCTCTGTAGGGAAACCAAACGTTTCTCCTCTATAAACGCGGCCGCCGAGACACAAGAGGATCCGCGTTCGCGAGGAGGAGACGCAACAACAAGAGAGGGGAGGAGAGACAAACAGGACGGCTGCAGCTGCCGCCCAGACACCCATGTGCTGCCTACACGGAAGGAGGGAGTGGGTGGAGGGAGGGAGTGGGTGGAGGGAGGAAAGGCAGAGGGCTGGAATTGGACCCAAGGCTCACCTCCCCAGATCTTGTCCTCGGTCAGGGCGGAGAGGTCCAGGCGGGGTACGTCCTCGCAGCTCTCCCCGCGTTCCTGGTCCGAACTCCGGCCGACGACCCCCCTCCTATCAGCCGTCTCACAGCTGCTGGGCTGCTCCTGGATCTTCATGCTACCGAGCCGCGACTGCGCAACCATGGAGAGACACAAAACAACAAGGGCTTCAAGGGAGCACGCTCCTTAAGTTCAGCCATACACTGCCTCTGACTGGCCCAGCCTACTACAGCCCGAGCGGAGAGGGAGGGGGGGCTGGGGAACACTCCTGATTGGTCCTCCGGGTGGCCAAAACATCCACCCATCTGCTTCGGTTGTGGGCGTGTGTCTGAGGGCTTCGAGCCCTTCCTCTTTTCCTCCCGTTGGTTCCCACCCCTCCCTCCCTGTCTTGCGCCCCCCCCCCTCCTCTGTCGCTGTGCACATGCTCGTCTGCACTCCATGTTCAGAGTTGTTTGTGTCCATTAATCAGTGCGGGAAGGAGGGAGGGAGAGAGGAAAGGAGGGAAAGGGAGAGAAGCGAGGGAGAGTAAAGAGAGGGAAGGAGGGAGGGAGAGAAAAGAGAGGGAAGGAGAAGGGGGAGAAGAGTGAGGGGAGGGAGAGAAAACAGTGGGGGGGGAAAAGGGAGGAAGGGGAAAGAGAAGCCAGCAGATTATTTGCCAGACGGCCGCGCAGGACGACTTGGATGTGTTTTCTCGTTCTGTTAAGCTGCGAATAGACAGATGGACAGACACCCCTAACCCTGGGGCTTGGTGGGGGTGGTTGGGTGGGGGTGGTGGGGTGCCTCTTCCAATTTTTCCTACCCCTTTCATCTCTCCCGCTCCCTCTCCCCTTTATTTTCCTTTCATTTTCTGTCCCCTAATCATTTTTCTACCCTCTCCACCTTCACCCTCGTACCCCGCAAATTCCACAGCCATGGTTTTGGTCTCCGGTTACTCTAATATCTTGCTTATCCCTTCTCAATGCAAAATGAATGGCCACTACAAACTGACCATCAAGGTGCTCTACTACCTTTTTGGGAAAATAACTCACTGCTCAATACCACATAGCAACGCCCCACCCCAGGGGTATACAGAACCTGAGGTGGGGTGCAGAGAAATGTCATTGTATGAACCGACATATTTTGTGTTTTCTAACAAATCTAACTGTTCTCTATTATTTGATACATGTACGAAACTTCCCTCTAATGGTTGCAAGTTTGAATCATTTTCGAACCATAACCGAATACTTACCCTCACAACTGTGATACCTAACAGTAACCCATTTCATAACATATCCTACATTTATGGATCATATATCAACTTTTAATAGCACACTGTGATGCACCATAACATAAGTTACACATCATAGGTCACAGATGTACTATGTATTATGTTACGTATTTCCCTGAGACCACAATGGACTGAAAGCGGGGCTGTCTAGTTTACTAATTAACAGCGCTGATCAAAACATGTCATTTTTAGAGCCGTAAAACAGGGACTTCAGTACAAACATTCCGCAGCAGTCAGGAAGTTAATATAAACGCTGGAGTGATTTATGTACACAGAACTGGGGATGATCAGGACAAATGCCTATACTGATACAAGTACAAAGTCAGGTTAACATGATGTTTGTACTGTCTGTGTATTTAGACTTCAGTCTGCAAAAGAAAATGCCTTCCGGCGAGCAAAACCAGAGAATCAAATTGAGAAAGTGCCAGTAATTGGCCAAACCGATGGTTTCGCAACCAGGGATCAATAGCATGTGTAAATGTTTCTTGGTTTTATTCAAACCCTTTAATTTGGTCAATGTGTAAGCTAGCAATTAATGGGCCTCTCGCAATGTTTAAAAAAGAAAAACGTTTGGATGAGTCTATGCTACTCGATGGTGCAGGGGTGTGTGTGTGTGTGTGTGCACGCGCACGGGTTGTGTTCTCTTAAGGGAGACCTAATGTCTCAGACTGTGTAAATGGCTGCACCCCATCAAATAAGTGATGTGATATTCTCCCATAGCTATACTTCCAATAACATGCCTCTCTGGTGCTCTGGAGAAATCTTTTTGCATTTGAGAAAATGGAAGAAAACCCAGAGGTTTTGTTTTGCCACAAGTGTCCTCTATACCCTGTGATTCACTTCAATTAGCATTCAATCACGAACATCCTTGAGGCCTGTTGCACCTACAACACAAATCTAGCTTTGCAGAACAATGGTATTGATTAGGTTTGAGGACTTGTGAGGCATTTACAACAGATTCTCTTCTGAATGTAGTGTAATTTGATATTGTGAACTGAATTCCCCAAAACGTATGGACTTATCAGATTCAGCTCTATTGCCAAGTAAGGGTTGCCCCTACAAGGAATTTGCTATGGTGTAAGTGGTACTTTAAAACAGTACGTTTTGAAATGCTCTCAGCTGTTTACCGGGAAGTACCTTTGATGTGACTCAATATAGTTCCATAGACTGAAACACATCCTAGATGCAGAGCTTCCTGAGACCAGATCCCAACACTGACCGTCAAGACAACCCCCTCCTAAAGGACCCTTTACTGTCATGGTCCTGGGAAAGTGATATGCATTCAGACACACACACGTGCGCAACAGTCTGCAACAGAATAACCTCAATCAGATATAGAAAAAAAGTACTAGAATCTATCATTTAAAAGTGCAGCACAAACAGAAAGACAAACAGTTTACAGCGAAAGACAACTACTCATCCAACCCCCATTAATCAGAACTAATTTAGGGCCTTACGATTGATGGGCCGTTGCCAGGCTGTTAGAGACAACAATAGAAACCAAAAATAAATTAACAATAGAAACCACTTATGAGCATGAGATGACCCTGCGTTTGACTAGGGTTTAAAAAATAAACACCATCATTATCTATAACACCATGGTGACCCACACCAAACACCATCATTATCTATAACACCATGGTGACCCACACCAAACACCATCATTATCTATAACACCATGGTGACCCACACCAAACACCATCATTATCTATAACACCATGGTGACCCACATCAAACACCATCATTATCTATAACACCATGGTGACCCACACCAAACACCATCATTATCTATAACACCATGGCAATATGGCTGCGAACATTACCATATTATCATTCTCCATAACACCATGAAAATATGACTACCAATATTACCATATTATCATTCTCCATAACACCATGACAATATGACTGCCAACATTACCATATTATCATTCTCCATAACACCATGACTATATGACTGCCAATATTACCATATTATCATGCTTCATAACAACATGACAATATGGCCGCCAACATTACCAAATTATCATTCTCCATAACACCATAACAATATGGCCGCCAACATTACCATATTATCATTATCCATAACACCATTACAATATGACTGCCAACATTACCATATTATCATTCTCCATAACACCATGACAATATGACTGCCAACATTATCATATTATCATTCTCCATAACACCATGACAATATGGTCTACAACATTACCATATTATCATTCTCCATAACACCATGACAATATGGCCGCCAACATTACCAAATTATCATTCTCCATAACAATATGGCCGCCAACATTACCATATTATCATTATTCATAACACCATGACAATATGACTGCCAATATTACCATATTATCATTCTCCATAACACCATGACCGCCAACATTACCAAATTATCATTCTCCATAACACCATGACAATATGGCCGCCAACATTACCATATTATCATTATCCATAACACCATGACAATATGACTGCCAATATTACCATATTATTATTCTCCATAACACCATGACAATATGACTGCCATCATATAATCATTCTCCATAACACCATGACAATATGGCTGTCAACATTACCATATTATCATTCTCAATAACACCATGACAATATGACTGTCAACATTACCATATTATCATTCTCCAGAACAACATGACAATATGATTGACAACATTACCATATTATCATTCTCCAGAACACCATGACAATATGACTGCCAACATGACCATATTATCATTCTCCAGAACACCATGACAATATGGCTGCCATCATATTATCATTCTCTATAACACCATGACAATATGGCTGTCAACATTACCATATTATCATTCTCAATAATACCATGACAATATGGTTGCCAATATCATCATTCTCCATAACACCATTACAATTTGGCTGCCAACATTACATCACACTTTCATTCTTCATAAACATATATGACAATATGGCTAACATGATATCTCCTTCATGTCTGAGGACCATCGGTTCTGCACAAAACACAGTAAGCAAAAATACTAAATGCGACATGTATAGTGCTGGCCCACTTTTTCCCATTTACTGATTTCCCTACATTATCTATAACACAGTAAAGGCTTTGAAATTGTTGCTATTTTTATTTGCTTTTTAATTAACTATTATCTAAGCAGGTTGTTAATATGTTTTAACAATATGCTTTTGCCAGACGAACCCCCAAAACATGATCCTTAATAAATACAATCTATTGTATCTACCAAAAATATATTTATATTATTAAGAATGCAAAAATACAACCAGAGAACCCCATTCTTTAATATAAAGGTATGATAAGAAATGAAAGCATCTATTCCTTCAGTTGAAACGTGGTTTTCCAAGTCATTCTACATATTACTTGGGTGGTTAATTTAATTAATGGCCATTAATCACACTAAGTTCTGTAGTTATTCCTGATTAATCAGCATTTTGGATAAGTAAAGCAGCACATTGAAGGAATACAATGCTTTGATTGTAAAGGATCACCTATATGATGGGTCCCTGACATTTCTGTCAGACATGTGCCCTGCTTCCAAAGAGTAGGATGGACATCCTGGGCACCATTATGAGACCCTTTACCCCAACAGGCACGGACGTGGGAACGCACACGCAAACAGTACAATGTGTATCGCCTGTTCAGTCGACAAGGTGGCAGATATCCTAGCGGTAATAGCATTGGGCTTTCTAATATGTTAAATGCAAAAGTGAAGTTACCAAGTCACTAGTTTTGATGTGCATGAAACCACAAAAAAGGATGAACATAGCAATGTAATATACAGCTGGTCAACAGTTAAACATTTGAACTGTGTGGGCTTTGCATGGTTTTCCCGTGGAACCTACAGTGTGCTGGAAGACGGGTTGGGGCATTCTGGTGTTCTTACTGCCCACTGCAGAATTGCCTAGCCTGGATGAAACAAGGTGTGTCTTCCAGTGGGCTGTCAGAGTTTCTGTACTCAGTTTTTCTCAAGACATTCCCGGAAGTTTCTGCAAGAAGGCCTTATTAACAAATAGAGCGCTAGATATCAACTGGAGACTTCAAAGAGGACACGCCGGCTTCCTGATACAAAATGCAGGGCACCTATACCCAGTAATAAAATATCTAATCGCTTTCATACAGTGGAATGATGTGCAAAGTACATGCCGCCCAAGGTTTCATCCAAACAAGAAACTTCCAGATTCTTTGAAATCTTTTTTGCCTTTTGCAGCAGGACGCTAACCAATGCAAAACAAGACATGAAGGACTACAATGCAAATGCAGGTCCCACTGATTCGCACTAGTATAATTGGGCAACAGTTGATGCATGGAAGTTGTAGTCCTTTACTGGGCTAATGAGGCTCTGTCCTTATGCTATAAAATACATCCATGCAATGGGCTCATGCACACAGGATTATTGCCCGTAAAAAATCCTACATTTGTTAATCCTAAACCTAACCCTAATAGCTTAACATTCATCCAAAACTACCCCTAAAATCCATCCCCAACCAAACCTCAATGGTAAATTTTACACAAACGTTTACACTTGAGCCCCAAAACCAGTGGCCCCCAAATTTTGGAAGGCATCTTTAACAGAGCAACACTTCTGGTCCAGGGCCCAGT
The DNA here is from genome assembly GCA_016801125.1 of Novumbra hubbsi. Classification (NCBI taxonomy): domain Eukaryota; kingdom Metazoa; phylum Chordata; class Actinopteri; order Esociformes; family Umbridae; genus Novumbra; species Novumbra hubbsi. The sequence continues at coordinate 14,914 of JACXGK010003453.1, read as the reverse complement.
AGGACACGGAGTGTCTTAACAGATCAGGAACACTGCTTAGTATGCTAACTGAACATCCTATCAGTAGTAAGCTCTGATGTCACCGCCACCACTGATCTGAGAGAAACAACCGGCAGAGAGATTTGGTACTTTAACCAGATACCGCTGCTGTAACCAGCCACAGATGGCATCTCCTTGGGCACAGATTGTTCTAAGGTGGTGAAGAATTGGGCCGTGGAACCATCTGGACTGTGTGTGTGTGTTTCTCTGCTGTAATCACAGATTAGCAGACTATTAGAGAACAGGTGGAAAAGTAGACAAGATTGGCAGTTTTCAGCTGTACCCCACCACAGCAACTACGATGACCTCATAATGCTACAGAACAAGAGCTGCTTCTGAGGGTTTTTGCCAGTGGAAGGATTTGAGCTGCACTTTTTTTTTTTTTTTTTTATTGGGTAGGATAAGTCCTTTGTTTTGGGGTGGTGTTACCA
>JACXGK010003453.1:0-14344 GCA_016801125.1 Novumbra hubbsi | reverse complement strand
ATATATCTGCCTCAGGTGTTCATTGGTTATAAACAAGTAGTAAAACCAAACACCCCCATGAAGTCATAGACCTAACTCACCCATGAAGCAGTCAGAGGAAGACTGGAGGCCTTTCTTTGTCTGTCACTTCTGTAAAAGATTTGGGGGGGGGGCATACACATGTTACCTTGGTTACCATGGTCACCTTGTCTTTAGTGAGGATCAAATCCTAGCAAAAACATCTTGGTTTTCCACACAGGAGCCCGTAGCAAAGCATGCTGAGTATTGTTTAGATACGATATCTTGCCCCCAAGTCTCATGTGTCAGCAAGACTTTCGAGTTTCTGAACACCTATAGCTAAATCTAAGCCATTAAAAGAGTCTTTTTGTGATAGTGCTACAGAACTATCTAGAAGCTACTTATGCTGGCAAACCTTCTTATCTGCATGAATAGGTGAACGTGGTGTGTATGATGACCTTGTCTCCATCGAAAACAGAGGTGAGGTCTAAAAATAGTATAATGCTCACCCATTGGCCAATGAATCCATGTTGTTAGTCCAAGCCCTGCCATGTGCCCTTGACATGTCGATGCTATTCTTTAGCTTTGGGAAAAAGAATAGAGGACATTACGGTAATATCTTCAGTTCGGGTCGTAGATCAAGTGCAACATTGTTTCAGTAGCATCCGGTCAAGCGTTGATCCGGCATGGTGCCTGGTAATCTACATTTACTTTGTTTATGTTTTGGAGATCATTCTGCATAATCAACAAATGACTGACTCTAATTCATAATTACTTTGTTGTGATGTATGTATGAAACTATTGTCAATCTACTAATAAATAAGTACAGTCTAAACCACCGTCACAACACAACACTGAGAAAACCGATCAGGAAAGTTGAAGAACATATCAGTTGGTTGTACAGGCGTGTGTCTACTGTGCTATGGAATGCTGCACAACCCTGTCAGGGGCCTGATGCTCTAAATTACACCCATGGGGCTTTGCCCGCAAGCCCCATCCACACTAGCTACCGGACAGGGTTTCCAATGGTATTTAAGTAGAGCTTGCCCAGTGCGCTGGAACCGAACAAACCCCACCCACTGAACACCTAATGAACCCTCCAGGCAGTTTTCAATGACACGAGTCTGAGACCAGACCAAATACTATTCAAACCTAGTTGGTTTGTTACCATAACTACCTACCCGTCTTTTACATAAGCCACACTGCTCTGTCAACATAACTCAACTAGCGCCCTTGATCTGACAGCGACAGTTAGACACCGCCATCACAGTATGTGTGTCAAAGTGACATCTGTCACCTCAGCTCTTACATAAGGTTCGTAACCGTTTCATGTGTTGTAACCCGGCCCGTCGGCACATTTCATTTCACGCAAAACGGCAAAAACCTCCTGCCGGTTCTTGTCGTTCGGGACAACAGAAACCTCCGGCCGGCTAGGCCAGTGTGTTGGCCTGAGAGGGTCTTCTAATTCAGCGTTCACAGGGGGGGGGGCTCCTCTGTGGGTGGTAGTAGTGCCCACAGGAGGGTTGCAGCAGATGTTGCCCATATCAAAGCCGATATTGGTGCACCACTGAAAGCCTAAGTGACTTTGAACTTCTCAGGCGGTATCTGATCTGATATAAAATGTCCTATCATTGATGGGCCGAGGGGCATTACTTATGACAATTATTACACTTTAAGCCTGTCGGCAGGAAAATGCACACCAAGGATTTTCTGCTGCATTTGATACCTACCAGGGCTGTATCTAAATTAGATAGAATAAAATACTGTGCCGTCTAGTTCAGTATTCCCAGCGTCATAAATTATATTTCCTAATCATCTAATGTCTTGTTTATCTGAGGCAAAACTAATAAATCCAATCCAATTAAAAACATTAAATGGGGTATGTTTGTTTAGAATTTTTCTATCCATAACCTGAGGAACGTTGTTGTTGCCTGCACTCCAGACCAAAACACCCTTCTGAACATTGCATTCTTAAACCCTGATCAACAACAAACCCCAGCTACACGACAACAAACCCCAGCTACACGACAACACGGCCAAAGTGTTCTGTCCACCTCTTCTAAATTACTGCTGCGTCACGGGACGAAAGCAAACGCTAATTCAACTTCATTAACTTGCCACTTCGCAACTTATAGTGTTTCAGGGAGTGAGGTAGGCTGGCCTGTAGCGTAGCACTCGTCTATCAACATGCCTCTGTAGCCTATGTATGGCTAATTGTGAACACAGCCATTAGCAGGTATGCTGCGCCATTGCTCATACCAATGTTCCATCTCAACCTCCATCCTGCTGCTGTACCCACTTAGCAGTTCTTGTGAAACATTGCCAAATACCCAGGAATGACTCACAGAAGCAATTTAGAGGGGCTGAGGGGTTCATCGTAAGACGAACGTCATAGCGGCGTGTTAAAAAACACCACAGTTACATTAACCAAACCTCGATTTAAGGTCTACTGCTCTGTGGAAGAGCGTGGTTTCTCAGAATCGGGCTCTGCCAGTGAACTTGGGAGGGTCAGCGGTTGCCCTTCAAGCCTGCTGCTACCAAAGTAAACGACGAGTGTGTGCTGCCAGAGGTAATAAACATGTCTACTTCAGAGATTTGGCAAACAGGCTGTGGAAATAACTCTCAGGTGAGGAATTGATTTAATTACGAACCTGATTAAAACACAAAGACATGATCTATCCTTTGCCGGGGGGGTGGGGGGGGTGGTGGTGAGCTGGCGAGATGTTAAACAGACAAAATCAGGCACCGATAGAAAGTACAAAGAGACCCACCGTGTCGTGACTGTCCCCCACCTGGGTGAGCATGGGGCTCTGGGGGCCGGTGCCCCGTCTAGGCGTCCGGGGCCTGAGGCCTTTGTGGTGGAGCCCTTCGTGGCTGGCCTGGCAGCCGCCCCTCCCGCCTTCCTCGCACATGCTGGGGCTCCTGAGGCTAGCACCGCTAACGCTGCCGCTAACGTTGCCGCTCGCCGGGAGGTTCTCCTTGCCGACAACTCCTTCCCTCAGGGACGACGATCTGCTTGCGGACGGAGATGGATGGGGTGGGGTCAGAAACTCGTCTCTCTGCCTCCTTCTCTCGGTGTCTTTCCCCGGGCGACTGGGAGGTCTGAGTTCCTCTGGGAATGGGGTCACCATTATGACTTCTATTACTTATACCTTCTTTCCCATGCTAGCACGTTGTTTAGCGTTGGAGCTAATTCTGTTTACTGTGAACTGATGGTGACACACCAGCGTGACCCTCTAATCCACTGCCTCCCTAGACTCCATCAACAAGGATTAGCTTGGGCCTGTATCGCTACGACCCCACAACTCCATTATGGACAAGGCCTCCGGGGCTGGGGCCGTTGGATGAGTCGGAGCTACTAGAATGTTCATTGGGTCATAAGTTCCCCCACACCAACGTTGTTTGGGTGGTTCCTCAAATATAGTCGAATCACGATGAAAGCCAACATTTCATGTTGAGGCCATAAACTTGGGGCCGTCTCTTTTCACAGCCACACACAGTCTCTTCACTCACACTCAACACATACACCACATATACACACACTCAACACATACACCACATATACACACACGAACCACCTACATCTGGTACACTGTTAGTGACTTTTTATTCATCACAAGCCGTTTACTGGGTTTTGTAAGGGACCAAGGGATAGATACCAATGGATAGAGACCAAGGGATAGATACCAATGGACAGAGTCCAATGCCCATTGACCAATGGATAGAGACCAATACCCAGAGTCCAGTGGATAGAGACCAATGAATAGAGACCAATGGATAGAGACCAATGGATAGAGACCAATGGATAGAGACCAATGCCCTTCGGAGGGGTTCGTTTCCACACCTGCTTCCGTCCTCCAGTCTCTGGGCTTCTTCCCGCTCCCTCTGCCGGCGCCTCTGCCGAGCCGTTGTGGTTGCCGGGGGCGATGAACGGCACCGGGTTGACTTTGAATACTCGGTTGTACCTTTGTCGTTGTCACACAAGCGAACGTCGAAGAGGTGCCGCTCCACAGCTGACCTAATGGTGGTCTCCAGGGTACTGGAGAGGGTAGGGGAGAGACGAGGGGGAGACGAGGGAGAGACGGGTCAGGGAGACAGAGAGGGAATAAAAGAGCTAAGTACACAGACAGGACGCTACCGAGAAACACAACACGTACCGTCATTGAAACCACCACCATGCTGGTCGCCTGTAATCATAGCAGGAAAATAACACTCAGGTATCGTGCCGGTGTACTTACCTAGTCAGGTCAGGTCTACACCGGACAGGTGAGAGATGGCTGCGGGAGGTGGGGGGGCGGGCAGAGGGGGAGAGAGAACAAAACATAGTGAGACGTAATGAGGGAAAATGAGAGGCAGAAACAAGTGTTAGGACAGCGTACAGACAGGTGGTCACAGCAGGCCACTGAGAGTAGGCAGCACTCACAGCCCCCAAAGCTCTGGAGCTGACCCCAGGCGGTCAGTGTGTGTGTGTGTGTGTGTGTGTGTTCACACGTCAGCAGTATTCAGCTTCTAAGAAGGCCCTCGGGGAGCAATGGCTGGCTGCCATGGTGACCAGTAAGCTGCGATCACACGTTCTCTCCTGTGTGTGTGTGCGTTTGTGTTTGTGTTTGTGTGTGTGTGTGTGTGGATTGATATGGCCTCTGCCAGTGCCATTTTCTTAGAGACAGCGTTACCTGCCAGCATGCTGCAATAGATGTCAGGCATAAAGGGATTATTCGTTTTAACTAGATCTAGTTATTACATAAAGGCTATCGTCACAGTAACTGTTTAATTATCTTTAATGTGTACATATATTTAGAATACTGCCTGGTGCACAAGCCCTTTCAATGTCAGCAGGAGGGTAACTTTAGCTGGAATTGTAAAATCAGCGGGAAGACTGAGGAATTTCCAAAGGAATTCATAGAAGAATGCAGAAGCCTGGCCTCCTTCCGTTTGTGGAGAGGCACGGATCAGCCAACACACCGAGTACTGTGTGTTCCAGAATGTACTGGAACGAAAGGTCTCTAACCCACAGAGGTGACCTGACAACTCAGCCATAAACATCAGTGTTGACAGTGATAGATAGCACAGCTTGGTGTGTGTGTGTCTGTATGCGTGTGTTTATGTGCGTGTATTCAGAGTCTAGTCTGCACAACCCAAATGGTTAGTCATATCAAACAAGAGATTAAATTAAAGCCAAGCTTATCGTTTATCTGACAATTACAAGGTAATTCCGATGACTCTACAAAATGTGTACAACCACCAACCTGACATGATCATTTTGATTTAGTTCACGCCAAAACATTTTTCTACTTGGTTAAAAGGAAATGTAAAAGTGTTTACAACAAAAAATGGTTAACACTTTAAATGTAGTTAAGTAACTACATAGGAATATGTGTACTAACAAAAGGTCTACATTTGTATTACCAGAGACATCTATTTTAGGTGCGTTCCTTTTCAAACTGCCACCACGTTAGCATTCTGGCTACCAGTCTCTTGAGCTTATATTTCTCCACAGTCCATTTCACATGCCAACCTCAAGGAGGTGCATGATGGAATGCCAGCTGAAGAGACCAATACCTTCTGAATTCTTGCAGTGTTGGAGATGGGATTCCACCCACAGTACACAACAAGACCAAGCAGAAAGCCTTTCAGATAATGTGTATCCAAACCACTAACAAATTGCCCATCTGCTTTCACTGAACATCTCAAAATTCCCAAATCCTCCCAAACCCTTGGCATGACGTATCGTTTACCAATGGCTACGGAGGAGAAACTGGTGTCCAGAGCCCTCGGATGGATGCATTGGCCAGACTCAGTGACTGGTTATGTAACTCAGCGGCTATAAGGATGCAACGGCATCACTCATTAGACAGTTGAAACGGGGAATGTCTATTTAAACGTCCTTGAGGTGAAGGTTTTTCCACATGTGTGATTACTGATGTTATAAACAGCACAAGGCCGCGATGTCTCTATACACTATAAAGATGTCGCAGGGCTTAGTTGGCATTTTCAGGGTTTTTCAGTGTGTACATTTACATTTTTAAAAACAGAATTTACAGAGGCTGCAGAGGAACCACTGATGTTTTTCTACTCATGCATTGACTGTCCCCTTTTGAGGAAAATGACTGATGTTTGATTTTTCCACACTAGGTAACTACTGTTTTGCAACTGCAACTGCCTTCTGACAAGTTTGGGACACACTCGATTAAATGTATTAACATAGTAATAAGGGCCAACTTAATGTCACAAAAGCATGCCACAATTATCTATTAATATTTCATTGAGATGTTATGGCTCCGTTGGACACCGTAATATTTTGACAAGGTTAAAAAGCATACAGGAAAATGACTTAATGCGTCACCGAGGTGCTATGGCTCACTTTGACGTCAACAAAATGAGGAATACACATGCCCAACAGGAATGAGAGGAACTGGGTAAAATCCTTAACACAGTGAGTGCTGCAACAACACAGTCTGAGTGTTGTGCCTAAAGATGAAAGTCAATGGAAGGATTAACAACGTAATTACTTTGAAATTAGAAATTACTTTGGTGGCTGGTATGATCCATTTCACGCTCAGCTTTGAGCAGAATTCCAATAATCTGTTTGAAACAATACATTTTGACCTGAATGTAACGTTTGCTTTAAAGAATTCTAAACTATGATGGAATTCAACGTTTTTGAATTCCGGGGCAACCTAGGATAATAGGACAAATTCAAGACATGTAAATAATTCCTACTGAGACTGAAAGACATTTTAATGACTTATCTATTCTAAAGTGTTTTCAGTTGTTATGACCAACGGGTTTGCCGGGATGTCGGATACGGAACCATATTCACATGTATGTATTTAGTCAGATGGATAGGTGCTGGTCCATTCCATGTACCCCGTTTTGCCTTTGAACAGGGCCACATTTAGCCTTCAACAAGGGCACTGAGCAGTCATTACCCTGTCTACACGCAACCTCAACCTCCTGATATCAAATCTCTAGTCCAGTGGAACAACCAGAAAGGACTATGAATGCCAGCGCCCATGCCAAGTGTTCTCTGTCCCGGCACCGCCGCCGGCCAAACAGAAAAGGGGGAGGCAATATTACGGTTAGATACTAATCCATTCCAGGATATGACATCACTGTCTGCAAACGGATTACACGTACCACCGAGTTTAGCTATTGGTACCTTCCGCCCCAACCCAGAAGCCAATGTATGATATGTCAGGCCCAAGCTTGGCTCGCATCTCGTATGACGCCCTATTCGACACTCAACACACTTCGTTTGGTCACTTTTGGCATTGGGTGGTGTACTACACAGAGAAGAGGCTGCTGGGCGCCATTAATATACACCCTGGGCAGTGACGGGACTCGGGATCAAACACCTCTTATGGGGAGAGACGCTGCGGACATCCAGATCAAGAAGTCCATCTTGTCAGAGTATCATCGAACAAAGAATGAAGAGACTGTGAATGTACCTCAGTGACAAAGAGCACGCCTGTACCTTGATGAACTTCACCTGGCAAAATGAGGGCCCCCATTGATTCCGTTTTCCATTGTAAAAGATCTGATGAAATACAGGCCATACTACCAGAGCTTGACAAAGGACACTGAAAGGCAGGAAATAGATGGGCTGACTAGAGACCCTGGAGAACAGTGTACTGTCTGTAGTCTGTGGGTTAAATAGGGAGGTTAAGGACTTTGATGACATGAGTGACAAGATGGAATTGCCCAAGTAGTGGACCGAACAGCTGATGGGTATTTCCATGGACGGACCAACAGAAAAACGAAACCCAGCTCAGTGTGTGTGTGTGTGTGTGTGTCTGACCTGCAGGGGTTCAAAATGAAACAAATGTCTGTTTAAATAATCTGGTATTACACCACAGTCAGTGATTAGCAAGGATTTTGTAAGTCCTTTGTCAACACAGAAAGGGAAAATTGAGAGGTGAGCTCTGGTTCTGACTGGGGGCGGATTAGGTTAAGCCATCCTGTGGTACCCAGAGTCTCTACTATGTGAGTCCGTGCAAGAAAAGCTTGATATGGGTCCCTGTGAGGGAGAGTACTGTGCATGCTAGCACGCAGGCAGCCTAGCGGCGGACAGTTAGCACGCAGGCAGCCTAGCGGCGGACGGCTAGCACGCAGGCAGCCTAGCGGCGGACGGCTAGCACGCAGGCAGCCTAGCGGCGGACGGCTAGCACGCAGGCAGCCTAGCGGCGGACGGCTAGCACGCAGGCAGCCTAGCGGCGGGCGGCTAGCACGCAGGCAGGCTAACGGCGGACGGCTAGCACACAGGCAGCCTAGCGGCGGACGGTTAGCAGGCAGGCAGGCTAGCGGCGACAGACCAGTGCCGGATATTACTGAGGTTACATCCCTTCTCATCTTCTGTGTCAATGTCTTAGGCATCACCGAACATATCGCACCATTATGTAAACGATAACAGTGGATGGATTAAATCGGTGGCCGCCTTAAAAGTTCAAACATTCACAGAAGGGAGGAAACCTGTTCAGTGTGTTTCCAGGGACAGGCAGAATCAGGGTGTGCCAAGGTTGTATAATTACTAGAATGTTCCACAGGTACACACACATTTATGGACACGGGTGGAGGGAATAGAGTGGATGTGACTCAGTATTAGACAAACAGGAAGATAAAAGTCAAGTGATCGTGTTAAAGACCATCGATGCCAGGAACACACAATCCGAAAGTAGAACGATCTGGTTTCACTAGCAAACAACCCTGCGGTCCTCATGTCTGAGTATGACACACACAAAAAAAAGAAATGCTACGCAATTCGCCAAATACCCTCTTCAACTGAGTCAGTTACTTCATTAATTTTGTGGCTGACCAGTGTTCAGACGTGGCACCAGGCACCGTACTGTGTGGAGAGACTGTGTGGAGAGACTGTGTGGAGAGACTGTGTGGAGAGACTGTGTGGAGAGACTGTGTGGAGAGATGTCTGCCCCTCGGAGGGGCAATGATCCCAGAGGTGCCAGTAAACAATGGGGTCAGTCTAAATCTCAGGGTTGACAGGGATCCCTTCCTACTCAGGGGCATGTTTCGTTTTTTCACGGGAAGTCCTGCTGGACCAAGGGGCGTGCCCAAGCTTCCACTATCATTACAACAACAGCTTGGTCAGAGGACTGCTGCATGCGTGCCGATAGGCCCCTCCCCTCCGGTGGGCCTATTGTTTCCTATGTTAATGCATTGAGACAGCATGAAAGGCAGCCGATATGCCCCACATCTCCATAATAACATGCTTTCAGACTCTTTTCTCAGGACAAAAAAACAACAGCCGAGCCTACCTCATGTAGAAAGGAGATATGGGTCTGCCGTCTTCCTCTTGCGAGCTGCGAATGCAAATACAAAACAAGTGGCTGTTAGCGACTGTGCTGGAGACAGTGGTGCAATATCACAAATGAAGGCATTCTTTCACATTCTGTGTAACTTTATGCATTTTTGGGTGACAAGATTGGGTGTATTTCTGTGACTGCAACTATAGCCACCTAGTGCAACAGTTGGCTCAGTGTCTTTTGTGAAAGCATGTCTCTAGGAACCATCATCGTCACGACTGTGGGTGTCCTCTCTGATATGGTTCTGGCTGGACTTCAGCCAATAGTTGCACATGACAGAAATGATGCAACAATAACGGGAAGTTCTTATTGTGTTGATTGCTTAACATTTAAATGTCCTGACTCCTAAGATAACTGAGGGGATATTTTATAAATGAACAACCCCCCTTAAAAGGTAGAGACGTAAAACGGAACTAGAAAAAAAACAACAACAAAGAATAAACCAAAGGAACTAAAAGTGAACCGTGTGTGATAAACAAAGAGTCTTTCAACAGTGCTATTTGTGTAGGTTGACTTGAATGTATGTTCAATTGAGAGCCATTCCTTATCTAAGAGGGGGTCTATTTCAGTTGGTCAGGGTACTCTGTCTGCTACACTGACAGCTGTCTTACCATGCAGTCGCTAAACACACACCTACACCCCAGCCTCTTCCTTTATGGTTCCGCATCATTTTACATCGATCATTGCCTCTAGGTATTAATGCTGTAATTAGTAGCATTGGTTACACGATCATGCGATGGCGGTGAGACCCCCCAAAGGAACAGAACCAACATAGGAAATTGTATGCGTGTTGTGCCTCAAATCAATGGTGACAATGGTTTGATAGTGAGTAACACAGCAGGATGTGGAAAAGGTGTTGGGGTCTGAATAGTTTCTGAACACAGTAGGTGGTTGCAGGTACTTTCCTTCAATGTTAATAAAGTGTTTGTTTATCTTTTCCATCTTGTTGGTTCTTAAATGTTCAATAATAAATCACCATTCTGTCATTCTGTACTTTTTTGTAATTGTGATGATTTAGTACAGCTTAAACATTTTTAATTAGCTTTGGTAAATTAAAGGTACACACAGCAAATAAATTAAAGGTATTGCTCTAGTATGTAGAATATGTTGAAAATTCTGTTCAGTCACTTTTGGAAAACAAATGACTCAATAAAACACCCTGCAAAGAGTTGCTATTGAACAATCGAGGAAATATTTAGTCTCCAGGTTGTTTTTGTGTACGTGCAGCCCCTATTGTAGGCTTACCATAAGGAGGAAGGGACTTTCTCACTGTCTAGGGAAAGGAAGGAGAGAGGGAGTGTTTTATTGTCTAGGGAAAGAGGGAAAAAACAAGCACACGTTTAACTGCCCAGGGTGTAAGTCCTAACAGTGCACAGAGTTCAAAACAAAGGATTTATATTTCAGTTTGTCAGAAACCAAAATGGCCAAAAGTTCAGTCCATTTGAAAAACATGCACTGTCATGCAACCAGCCCCTTTTGTTCCAAATATTTGTGTTTATTCAACACATGTGGAATAAAAACAATAAATAACTCTTACCAAAAGTACAACTAAAATAAACCTATGTGTACAGAGCTATTGTATGAATACCCAAATATCTTCTCCCTTCAAGGTATTATAATAGGTTAGAGCAGGTGCAAGGACAAAAGGGCTTTTACATTACTGGAAGCCAGCATGATAGGCCCAAATTACCTGTAATGTGCTTCCGGATACAAACTGAAAAACCATATAATGAGCATTGTGATTTCACAAAGCTGACAGGTGACATAATCACAGCACCAGTTAAGAAGGGGTGGCAGCATGTCAACAGAAGTGTCCTCAGGGGAAATGTAACGGTGAATGACACCATCTTGATAGCAAGACACCGCGCCTTCGAAGAGAATGTCATTGCATCTTGAAAAATTCTGAATCGGTGTGCGTGTGAGCATTTCGAACTGGCGTGTGTGGAACCTGCGTATATGGTCTATGAAATCCCGCTTCGGATCAGGGTACCAAGCACTCCTCACAACGGTATTTCACAATGTTTCTGAATTGCCGGTGGAAGCCAGCACAAGAAAAGTTTCCCTGTATATTCCAATGGTCTTAGGCGGTGTTATACAGTCTGGCAAGAGTATTAAAATGACATGTCGTCACTACTTGTTGCAAACGGAAATCCTGCTTACCCACTACCTTACTGAGGGAACAACCAGTGGCTTTGTTGAGGAGACCTGGAAAAGGCTTGATCCTCACAAACGGGAGAATACTACTAAACACCTTTTGGCCAGGCTGTCTCACCTGACATTTGTACATTATTTTTAATTCAAGGGATTGTTACCAGTATTTACTATTGACCGGTTTTGTTGACACCTCAATTGCCTATACATGCTTGAATAAAGGTATCTAGGTGGTCTAATGCATTGGACAATGAATGAGCAGGAACTGAACATTCTTCCTTTTAGGAAAAAGGCTAGGAGACCACTAGCAATCCGAGGCTTCATAATGAACTATAGATTCTGTTGATAGGAGGTCAGTGATCCATCCCGTTCCCCAACCAGGCCACTTCCACACTACCCCCAGGCTGGTTCAAGGTACATTCTTAGAATTCTTGGCAAATAGAACCTGCAGTGTTCTGAACCTAAAAGGCTTGGTCCGGCTAAGCCCGCTTATGACCCAAATTACCAAGTGTACATTCCATTACAGACAAGGGTATTGGGAGAAGGCTATCATAAAACCATCACGCTTCAGGGCTTATAACATTTCTGCCCAAGGGGCAATTGGGCAACATTGCACAATATGGTCGGTCCACAAAGTGGAATTCGGTAGTTACCCTTCTTAACTGCCAAACTGGGATTCTGTCAGCAACGCATTTCAGGTTATTATAGCATAATAAAAAGCAAACAGCTAAACAGAGCTCTGACATTCAAATACTCATCAAGACCTTTTGACTTTCATGAGTAAAGGGTCAATTGTAGACTTAGAAAAGAAAATGTGGCAATTGAGAATCTCTTGACTCTTACCATCTCATCTCTTCCAACACATTAGGATCAGGTTTCAAACCCCCTCTCCTATAAACTGGTTCAAGACCCAATAGCAAGAGGCTAGACTCTAACCCTCTTCTCCTATTGGCCACTCAGAAGCCAAAGACACAGCGTTTGCCAAGTTGGATCGGAATGTTCTATATGTTTCCCTCGCTTTTTCTGCAGACAGAGAACATTCTAGATGTAACCTATGCAAGTGAGGACAGACACAGTTTGAGCTTTACCCCTGGGGTTTTACCACCAGAACTCCAAGCGGATCTGACTAATGTATGAGGTTCCCCTGTGGGTCCACTAATGTCTGACATTTACTCCACACTGTTACGTTCCACAGCAAACACGAAACACACCCCTTTCTCTCACATACACTGGTGTGCAAGCACACACAAATTTGTTTCTCTACACTTGTGGGGACATAATTTTTTTCCCTATCCAATAACCATAAATTCAATAGCCCGACTTCAGGCCTAAATTTAATCTAACCATACCATACCAAACTAACCATAAGCTTAACTTTAACCCCTAATACCTAAACCTTACTATTAACCCTAACACAAACCCCCAATTGTTACTCTTACCCTAAGCCTAACCTGAGAAGTAAAAGTTTTCCATGTAAGAAAATGTTTCGGGGTTGTTTGGGTAGAATTCAAGTTTTATTATGTTTGTGGGGACTTCTGGTGCCCACATAATTAGTAAAAACAAAATCACACACAAAACTCATACACAAAAAACAATGGACACTAATGGAGGAGTTGTCTGAGGTGAGGCATAAATGATTGTATAATAACATTCGTCAACGTTTGAACTCCGGACCTGCCTCTGACAAAGACACTTGAAGGCCCAGTTCATTCGAGTAGGTGGCACCAGTTTGGACAGCAACGCCTAAACCGGGGCAAACACTGACTCTGGGCAAAACGGGACTGTGCATCTCAGGGTTACACAGAGCAGGTCTCTGATTGTGCAACACTAATCCAAGGCGACCCGCTGCAGAAACCTCTCAACAAGGCTTCAGAATTGGTGGGTTGGTTCCTGGAAAAGCAGCCGGGTTCAGTGTAAAGCAGCCATGTGCAGAGTTCACACACCAGTACCACCGGCAAACTGGTATTTTCCACTCCTGTGAGAGGTGCACTGGACCCTTATGCATGGTTCATGCGTGGTTAGTATGCAGAGGGAATCATTTCCATCCATCGATGTCCAATTTGTTATGTTCATTTTATAACGGAAAGATCTGACAACGATCAATGTTGAAGAATCAATAAGGTGGATGAAACGGGCCTCGTTTAAGGCTCATCTCTGGCCCTTGGGGATGAATAAACTCTTTGCACAGGGATGAGTTTCAAAACCCCACCCAGAAAACACCTTTCATTCACCGTTTTAATGAAAAACATAAAAAAACGTAAATTAGCCCAAAGATTTCAGTGGAAAGTCCAAACTTCTAGAACATTTTTTTTTCTGATAAATGTTTTTTTTGCATTTAAACCCAGGTTAGAAAGGATAAGATAGTGCTCCTGTAGCACACAAGCACAACAATAATGTACATCCATGTAATCTACTCAGAAATGATTCCTTTAGATATATTGATTACTTGATGAGTGGAAAATTAGATAATGGTAATAGCGTTAGATCAAGGACCGAATTGTTATTCTTAATTGAATCTCAAGCCGACAATGTGACATTCGTTTTGTCATTCTGTCCTTGCGAAAGACATTAAGCCCTAATTGCTCTATTATGTCACTGGTTAATAACAACTGCTAAATTAACCCATCAGTAATACTTTCTGTTTCAGTATACATATCGCCAAGCATCTATCAGCAAGAACCTCTGTTTCAGGATTCTTATTGTTACAGTATCTATCAGCAAGAATCTCTGTTTCAGGATTCTTATTGTTACAGTATCTATCAGCAAGAATCTCTGTTTCAGGATTCTTATTGTTACAGTATCTATCAGCAAGAATCTCTGTTTCAGGATTCTTATTGTTACAGTATCTATCAGCAAGAATCTCTGTTTCAGGATTCTTA
>JACXGK010003452.1:18228-45143 GCA_016801125.1 Novumbra hubbsi | reverse complement strand
GGGTGTGTTGTTATTAGTGATGGGTGTGTTGTTATTAGTGATGGGTGTGTTGTTATTAGTGATGGGTGTGTTGTTATTAGTGATGGGTGTGTTGTTATTAGTGATGGGTGTGTTGTTATTAGTGATGGGTGTGTTGTTATTAGTGATGGGTGTGTTGTTATTAGTGATGGGTGTGTTGTTATTAGTGATGGGTGTGTTGGCTTCTGAAATTCCCTATGGTTGTTCTGACTGTTGTTTTCTTTAAATTGTAAAATGGGAGCCTGAATGTCTGTTTCATTGTAATTTAGTTTTATCTTTGTCAGTTAAAAGGCTGTGCAGTAATGTACAGTTCAGTCTTAATAGAGGGGAGAAATTCGCACTGTGACCATCGCAATGGTAATAATTCTGGCTGTTATTTATAGACAGACCCTCAGTAGTCCTATTGCCCCTGTGCCAGCAAGATTATATTTTAATTAGAGTAGATGGAAAATGGAGAATGTTCTCTTCTGTGGTTGGAATGACTATCGAGTTGAATTCAAATGTGCGGAGCAGCGAACATGGAAGTCTCGTTAGACCAGTCCTTAGAGTAATATACAAATCCCTCTTAGCCATTTAAAGAGTCTTGGTGAAAAAATAAACAAACCTGTATGGTGAAATGGCTCTGCATTCCCTCCCTCAACAACACAAACATGTTCCTTCACTACACGCCACAAGACATTGCTATTGTCATTCTGAGGTAGAGGAAAGACTGAATGTTGTTAACACATCCTGAGAGCAATTCAATGGAATATATTGCTGGTTCTGGGTACATATATATAACACCTTTTTTTTTTAACTCAGAGTACATATAAGACACATTTAACACAACCAAATTTAATTAGTCTACTGCCCCCCAAAAATGTGTGTTCACACTGATAGCATTTTCAAAAGATGAGGTGTTTCCAGTATAAATGAAATAACACCTGCACGTTTTGTAAAACAACAGGTGTGCAGGCTGACTGTGAAATGAATGGCTTGTTTAAAAAAAACATGCCATGTATAATATGTTAAATGTCCCCTATATATATATATATATATATATATATGACCACCAATACACCAGCTGATGCAACTAAATAGCTTGTCATGACAGAAAGAAAATTACAAAATGTGTCCCTTTTCAAAGCTGCACCCAGTAACAGCATTATATGTAGATGCCTCTAATAAAATAGCTTCCTGAATCAGCACAGCTTTAGAGGCTGGGCACATTGAATATTATTATGGCAGAATTAATGTGTCCTTTCTACCACCTCTCTGTGTGTGGGAGGATAAGCATGTAATACTTCAATGTGACACTAAGATGTCAGGGTCAATATGCTTGTAGGATTGTATATTACTTCCCCTGAGGAGAATAGTGTGTACAGGACAGTAAGTGCGTTTAGTACAATACGATATTAGAGAGAGCTGAAGCCAGTATAATATCCAATGAGAAACCAACAAAGGTGAGGGTATTCTTCTCCTGCATAAAAAACCCAAGGTTTTGAAAGCTGGTTTAAAGTTGACATTAGGGTGATTTTAAGATTTAGGTTAAACTTATGCTTAGGAGTAGCAGTTAAGACTAGTCTTAGAATTAAAATTAAAAAATAAGTGTAGGGTAAAGGTTGGTTTTAGGGTTAAGGGTTATGACAAATTGTCTTTTAATGGGAATACATTTTGGTCTCCACAAATCTACTGTACCTACTCATCTAATGCCTGTCCATCCACTGTCTATTTCCCAAATATCTCTCTCGTTCTGCCATACTCTCGGTCGAGGTTTTGTATTGTGAGATTTCACAATGTTCTCCGCATGTATGCAGTGAAGTCAGAATAGAGAGCAGGGACTTGCATTCCTCCATTCCCCCGCCTCGTTTCTGTTTCCACGACACCAATGCAAGCCGTCATTAAGCGCCGCTGTGCCAGAAGAGAGGAGGTGTGTCTTCTTGGATTTTATGTATCGTGTTTTCCCGCGGTCGGCACCCGATCCGTTAAGTGGTCTCTGAAAAGGGTCAGGGGACTAGTTTGATGTTGATTGATGACCGCTGGCAGCACCAATGGCGTTACATCAAAAAGCCATTTCCTCTCTGTCAGACAAGGCTACAGGACCAATTGTCTGTGGGGCAAACACCAGGCCTTGTAGCCACTACAATGTCCCTCCTGCAGATTTGCAATTGTTCCATCGTAGTGATTCAATCACAATTCCGTTTTAGGTCATGATGAGACATTGTTTTGAAACACAAAACAAGGTAACATGACATCCACAGGGTAATATGTATCCTTGCTTAGAATTTAAATGTCGTAGTTGGGTCAATTCCAACTCTATAATTAAAATGTATACCTACAATATATATATGCATTTCTGATTACATCACAGTACGCAAAAAACAAATGTGTTTTGAAGCTTTTAATTCAACTTAGTTTACAACTGGTCAAAGGATTGGATTGAATTTGTTTCCTATTTCCTGATGTTCAGTTATTGACTGAGGGAATGCATCATTACAGCATCTCCCAGATAACTCAAGTTTTCTGACACACAGCCTATGTATTTGTGTTACTTATCATGCTGCTAACAGAACCAGGATGTATAGAACGAATATCAACAGACCACCACCTCAGGTGATCTCAGGAGCCAGAGCGTTAGAAGGCACGGCAACCATTTTCACTGACTAGACCCCAGAACACGTAGATCGCAGACCAATTACAAATCCCTTACCGGTCCTCTGGCAAGTCCATTAGCAGTAATATGACCTTCCATGAACAAATTTTGGAATATTTTCTGTTAAAGATAGTAAATAAAGAACACATACGGCAATGAGAGGTTCTTATTCTCTTTCCGGTTTCTATCCATCTGCAGTTCTGAAGGCCAGCAATGTAAAAAAAAATCGTAATATAAAAGTTTGACCTGCCGAATGTGAAAGCATGGTCAGTCAATTTTGCAGCATTGTTGTGATCTAAGGTAATGTTTTTCTTTTATATTGGCTAAGAGTATACAGATAGGGAGGGTTAAGACCAGGGGTCTCAAACTGGTTCCATGGAGGGCCAAGTGTCTGCAGGTTTTCACTCTCACCTTGTACTTGATTGATTAATTATGTCCCTGATTGGTTAGGTCTACCCTCATCTCGTTATTTAGGTCTGAACCTGGAACCAATTTACAGGAAAAAACTAAAACCTGCAGACACTCGGACCTCCGTGGAACCGGTTTGAGACCCCTGGTTAAGACCCTTCTGAGGCACATGGAAAATGAGGGATGTATTGCGAAGGGACAGGATAGCATGATGAAATATTGGGACAGGATTTCTAGGCACTGGAAGGTTTAAATGTAAGCTTGATTAGGTTAACTAAGAACCAGCGAATGATAGATCTACACAACCAGCAAATGATAGATCTACACAACAGTGAATAATAAATCTACCCAACCAGCAAATGATAGTTCTACACAATCAGCGAATGATAGATCTACACAACAGTGAATGATAGAACTACACAACCAGCAAATGATAGATCTGCACAACCTGCGAATGATAGATCTACACAACCAGCGAATAATAGATCTGCACAGCCCGCGAATGATAGATCTACACAACCAGCGAATGATAGATCTGCACGACCAGCTTGTTATGGACAGCAACCATCTGCTCCTGCATCGACCTGAGAAGTTTTGCGGAAACCAGGTCACTAGCTTCAATGTTCACCTGTTGAAATTAATGTCATTTTTGTTTCGCAGTTGTGTATAATCAAGGTGATTAGAAGGGACTTTTAGACAGTACCTATATTAGCTACCAAACTCTTGGCTACTGTCTTGCTAACCACATTTTATAATCCTATGGCTTTACTCGGGAGAAAACTGGCAACATAATTTCATGATTGAATATAACACAAACATGTTCGCCTGGATGATTCATATACCAATACAACCACAAGACCTGACCTTTATTGTTTATGATTTATTATAATAAAGGTAAAGCAATACAAAGACCAAATACTTGAAATGCTACAGGTTGTTTTTAAACTGATCACAAACTGGTGTTTGCTCTGTATTCAACTTCCTTTCAGGCAACCACAACAAACCATGACAATGCACACAAAATAGGATATCTAGCTAGAATGATCATAATTAAACTTTACAAACATCTTATAGAATGAGGTGAATAGTATTAATTCAGTTTGCCACCAGCTGTAGTTGAATGTAAAATAAAACACTTTAAACAAATTGTGTAACCTGGATAGATGCCAGGATTAATGGATAAATGCCAACCCTTTGGGATGCCAGGATTAATGAAAGCTTAAACTGGAAAGCAGTGGAGTTTTCTGTGGAGCAAGGTGACATAAACTTGGGAATCTTAAATAACAGGTGAGTAGTATTCTTCAATAGTAGCAGGCGTTTGACATTTGAGGTATAAATTCCCCTGGAGAAAAGGCAGCTCATTCTTGTCGAGGGTGAGCTTGAGATGGTGGGCCAGTAGCCCTGGGCCATCACCTGACATTTTCATACAAGTCAGACAAGGGGAAAGCTGCCGGGGTAGCACTATTCTCCGGGGTGACTCATTTCTCCATCAACCGACATAGAAGCAGGACTCGCACACAGTATCTCCATGGCTAAACTTGGTTATATCCGTGCCGGTTTTTGATGAGAAGATCTGATATGAGGGGAAAGACCAGAAGCCATATGCAAAAGCAATCTCCTTTTGTGTGTCTTTGTTCTCATGTGTATCTGCTCTCTGGGGCCATTTGTGTGAATGTTAGAGGGTGGCATTCTGTCTAACCATCTTTCCCTTCGCGGTTATCAGTTTATGTAAAATAAATCCTTCAGCCGCTCCACGCAGAGACCCCTGCTGTCACCCAGCAATAATATGCAGCAGAGCCGAAGTCAGACGATACTTGGCTGCCTGCCTCCTATGCCCCCTTGTGAAATAGACGTTTCACTCTTGCCCACTCTTGCCCACTCTTGCCCACTCTTGCCCACTCTCGCCCACTCTTGGCCACTCTTGCCCACTCGTGCCCACTCTTGACAGCAGGAGCTTTCATTCCATGTGTTCCCACGAAGAATTTAAACAAACTACAGTTTGTGATTCAAAAGGTATTTATTCCTGTGTCAGACGTTGTTAATGTGAAACAGCTGTTAGTGTAGGCTCACTGTAATCCACTGAAGTGTGACGGATACGGTGCCATTCAGGATTCAAACAGCATAATGTGAGACTCGATCGCTACGACTGATAAGTGTGTGTGGTAAACCCCGTTAAAGCCGTTATCATTGTTGCCTTGTCATGCAGACTACAGTCTGAACACTACTGTTGTTGTTCGGTTTGATGTACAAGTGTATGATGGTATTTGGATCATTTACGGTGATAGTATTTGGATCTTTTACGGTGATAGTATTTGGTTCTTTTACTGTGATATAATTTGGATCTTTTACTGTGATATAATTTGGTTATTTTACGGTGATAGTATTTGGTTCTTTTAAGGCAGGGGTCTCCAAACCGTTCCACGGAGGGCCGAGTGTCTGCAGGTTTTTGTTTTGTCCTGTAAATTGGTTCCAGGTTCAGACCTAAATAACGAGATGAGGGTAGACCTAACCAATCAGTGACATAATTAATCAATCAAGTACAAGGTGAGAGTGAAAACCTGCAGACACTCGGCCCTCCGTGGAACGGTTTGGAGACCCCTGTTTTAAGGTGATAGTATTTGGATCTTTTACGGTGATAGTATTTGGTTCTTTTACTGTGATAGTATTTGGTTCTTTTATGGTGATAGTATTTGGCTTTTTTACGGTGATAGTATTTGTTTCTTTTACTGTGATAGTATTTCGATCTTTTACTGTCGTCGCACTAAACAAATTACCTCAGGTGTCATAGGAGGACCCGGCAAGTCATTAGTTAGTCGGATGCCTAAAGAAAGATTTTCACGACTTTGTGTTCTAGGTCTTTTCTTACATTCTTTATTAGCATTGTCTGTCATTGTCATTGAGCACTATACTTTTGTTCAGTGTGTAGCTCAATGTGGACACTGTAGCTTTAGCGGTTAGCACTCACTGTGCTGTAGTTAGTTTGCAGCATTGGCTGCTTGGTAGTTGTCCAACTCTACAAGCGGTAGCGGTACTGTGTGCACGCCAGGTCTGTATTGTAGCTTTTTGGATTACTTTTCATGTTCTGTCAAATCTGTCCTGTACATTTTCATTTCTTAGCATTATCTACTGTTTTTGCGGTCTACAACTTATTGACATATTTCATACACCACAAGGTTATTTTTTACGCAAACTCCCAATCAAGAATAATATAACTCACTGACTAATGGTTTAATCTCAGGGTACCTCTGTTTTCGTTTGTTTCCTCACAGAGAATAATTGGTGTAATTACCTACGGGGGACTGCGTGTTTATCATCGTTTAACTGTACCGGTGACTCCTGCATCAGTGTGAGCCTTCCCCTTTGACGGTCACCGCTCTTCCACAAAATTCCTGCTAATTTGTCCCTACTTGTGGGGCAGCTTCCCCCTGGCTGCTCCCCTAAGCTTTCTGCTGAGTACATAGGCCTCACTTAGAGCCTTTGTGGACACTCTACTGGACTCCATGCAGACCAGTGAAAACCTGGCGAAACATCTGACAAACAAACACGTCAATGTGATGTTTACGGTAGCATCTTATTTGGTCCATCAGAGATAATCCGTTTTCTACCTCAACTCACTCCTCAAACCCCTGTCAACCTAATAGAAAGCTGTGCCTTCATAGACACCACAACTAAAATCTACATTTCTTCTGGCTGTAATTTCCTTTTAATTATCTGCCACCAAGACTTAATGAACACCTAACGACTTGACACTATACTTGAAAACAAATTGTCCAAAGTGCTACCGGATCACTGCACTTGCTATTTGCCTTGTACATCAGAATGGTAAATACATTAATAATTGCACTTCTCTTGTTTCTATTAGGCTTCTTTTTTATGCCGTTTTTATTTGGATCGACTGTAACAAACAATAACTGAGTCACAAGAATGTAGCTACGCCTGCAACAATATCTGCTATCATGAGTACGTTAGAAATAAACATAAAACTTTAAAATTAAATAGCATCACTGGGAAAAAGGGGTGGTATCATGAGAGTTTTCCTGGTCTCATCGCCTTCTAGCAACTCACTCTAGTGGCTTAGGTGTTGCGGAGAAACATAACACGAATTGTCTCCCCTGCCAGGGGCCCCCAGACTCCTAGTGAGCACTGGACCAGTAGAGAAAGGGGGCCTCCAAATCAAGTTTTGCTTAAGGCCCCCAAAAGGCTAGAACCGGCACAGATGTCTGTCACACTGATACTGAATGAATTATTTTTTTAAACATTAACCTAAAACATCAACTGCAGATGTCTACTGGTCATTTTTGCTTGTTTTTATGCTAGTGGAACACTAACCACGTTTGACCCTTTGAGTTTGACAAAATCAATGATTTCTGCAGTTGCCAAAATTCAGGAAGCCCGTTTGCATTGGATGGCCCCATGCTTTCCTCTAATAACGTCTCAGGGCAGCAGGATAATCCAGAACCAGGAAGCAACAGAATGTAATCTGATGACATCACTGAGTCTGGGCAAAACCCCATTTAACCATTCAGGAGGTGACTCGTAACCAACAGACCACATGTGAAATCACATCGCACACAGAGAGAAGCGCTACAGGGAGAGAATGGGGACGGGCGATGGTTATACTCTCCCCGTCATTGGCTAGGAGGCAATCCTACTGATTTATACTTCGGGTCCCGGCTAGCGTGCCGACACCACTCTCACTGCATGGACACTGGGCAACAACGTGCTGTGATCTGCTGCATGCCCACTGACTACGCTGAGGTATGTCTGTCCTCTCTCCTGGGGTGTGGTTTGTAATGTGCTCAAGAGTCAGGACATTACTCAGCTCCCGGGTCGGTTAGGTCATATTGGATATTAGATGCCCCCCCCACCCCGGTGTCTCATAAGGACCCCATCCAGCCCCGCTCCATCACGGTGGCAAGTGAGGAAACGTATCCACCCACCTAGAGGCTGTCTGTCGAAGGAGGATTTGCCATTCGATAATATGGGTCTTCGCGTTGGTAAGAGAACAAGAATGGACCTGGAAGAACGATTCTGGGCAGAGTTGTCAACTCAGACCCAACTCATTCTGGTGAGTTCTAGGCTAAACGGGTGTGTTTGCTGCTTATACAGTCTGTGCACATTTCAGCATCTCCTTGTGTAACGGCTGTCTCCTGCACCTCCTCCATGCTCTTGAGACTGTACTGGGAGATGTAGGAAAACTTTTCAACACCACATATGGATGTGCCATCCTGGAGAAGCAGAACTACTGTGCCACCTGAATGGGCAGCTGGTACCGCCTTATGCCACCAGTAGTGACAAGGACCCTAACAAAACACAAAATCAGAAAAAACTCAGTTAGGAAGGATAAGGAGAGAGCAATTGTCTTTTGCCACCAACTGCAAAATCATTCTGTTTTGGGGGGTTGTCTTGCTGTTGCCTCTCCAGTGCACCGGTTGTCACATTCATTTGCACTAAAACAGGTGACACTGATTCATAACCCCTCATGCTTCCTAACAGGACAGATTGATACCCCTGAATTTTAATTGCCTCAGTGTTACTGTGATGATTACCTGTTCCCTTAATTTGTTGGTGCATTGTATATAAACATATAATTTAGATTGGGTTAATCTCTGCAAAGTGTGCAGAAATAAGGTTTTATCAGGCAGGTAAATGTAACCTTCAACGATGATCTGTAACCATGCATTGCATTCTCTCAACAAGCCAAGTACTGAATCAGATTGTTTCCTAAAATCATCATCTAAATGCAATCAGTCAAATCCTAGGGTCTCCACGGAAACAGGGACCAACACTTCCCAGTTTCTATTCTTTAAATAGATTAATCACGATAATAACAGTTTAATGACATCCTTACTGTTGTTCTGAGAAAAACTAAAGGTCAAACCTTTTTTTCATTGTGTTTTATTTGATGACTTTTGCCAGATCTCTTACAGAAGCTTACAGTGAATAGCATAAGGCTCATAGCTTAATTGTTCTGTATTCACACAAAAAGTAACATTGATTACTTCAGATTTTTTTTTTAAAGTGATGTTGCGTCTTAATGTAGGGGTGGTGGTGTGTCCATGTCTCAAATTATTGTTATTTTAAAACATCAATCTTTGGGGTCGGCAGCATACAATACATAATTTCGTCTGTTATGCCCGTAAACATTGTTGTCCATGCAAGACTTCCGAAAATGTTTCCACAACAAGTTTTTAGAACTCAAATACAAGCCTGACCACAGGCTTACAGGCTTACGGCGTATAGGAGCACTACCAACCACTGTTAGTCACTGCACCCCAGGAGGGGTATTTAGGGGTTCTTCAAATGTAAACTGTGGGAGAACCCCTTTGTCCATTGAGACTCCCCAGTCCTGACTGGCAGTGACAAAACCCAGAGCCGAACCAGCTGGCAGCATTCGGAAATAATGTAGTTTTTTCTTCCACTTCCCACACATTAACACGCAGTTAATATTGGGCTACTACAACCCCTTGATGCACACAGAGGAGGTTAAATCATTCAACAGCCACCCAGATTAAACCAGATTTAATGGGATGATCCCAGCTCGGTTGAACCAGTACAATGGAACCAATACAGTGGAACCAGCAGAGTTGAACCAATACAGTGGAACCAATACAGTGGAACCAATAGAGTGGAACCAATACAGTGGAACCAATACAGTGGAACCAATAGAGTGGAACCAATACAGTGGAACTCATACAATGGACGTCATGAATGCCATATTCAGCTCTGTAAAACTCTTCCTGAAATATACTTTTAAAAAGCGAGTGTTCCTTTGTGCTTGCTTGTGATAGAGGACAAAGTGGTTTTGGAGGTATAGCATGGCAATGCTGTTTTAAAGGCTCCCTGTGGTAGATCATTAGTACTGGACGTCATGAGCCGGTTTCACAGACATGGTCTAGTCTAGGACAATATCTAGTTCAATAGAAAACTTCATTGAGCTTGGTTTTTTTGTGCTAGACTGGGCTTGATCTGTGTCTGTGAAACCAGCCCTATATGTTTATGATTATGTTTATTTTTGTCATTAAGAATCTTTATAGAGGACATCAATCTGTTCCCACCTTCAGTAACGACCCAGTCAATAAAAAAAACGGATTTTATTTCGTATTAACTAACGTAAAGTTAACACTAGTGGACAGTTTGGGTGGGTCACTTGTAGCCAACAATGTGATGTCACATGGCTGATCTGATTATGATAGGCCGATGGTACCAACAATATGATGTCACATGGCTGATTTGATTATGATAGGCCGATGGTACCGAGGTGTGCTTGACGCCTTGCGTAGTTAAATATAAAAACTAATGTTTTAACAAAATTAGATGAAGCTGTTCAAGAGTCGTAGGAAAATAGATTATAAAAAGTAAATTTTGCAGTTACATAAAAAAAACACAGTTAGTGGTTAGACATAATATGATGAAGAAAAAAGTTAATTAAAAAGACAACACTGACATTTAAGACAACAATAAACAAAGGAGTAAGCAATCTAAAGTAAGTCCACTGTAATTAGCATGTTTTAAGCATATTAATATTGGCAGTTTAACTGCATAGGCAATGCTCAAAACATGACACTCCCCAAATGGTAACTCACTTGTAAATTATTTCTGGAAGCCTTTGTTTCAATCTCCCCCAAATAAATTCTCAAACGCAAATGTATGCTGGTAAATGCCTTGTCTCTGTTCCTTCTCATTACCCTTTGTCAAGTTAAAATGCTAATCACACTTTTAATGCCTACATTTTTTTTCTCTTTTGTAATTGGCTCAAGAGGTTTGCATCTGAACTTTCTTCTCATGGAAGTAATATGAAGCATCTCTCTTCGAAGATAGAAAATGTATCCAATTAACTGCAGTGTGCGCTTCACACAAAGGCAACAAACTACTAATAACCAGGGTGAGAAACCAAACACTAGATTTACCTTCATTGTTAGAGTGAGTTACTAACGGTTTGTATAAATTATTTAGGAGTAAGATTCCATTCTCCAGAAAAAATTAAAATGCATCCTCAACAAAACAGTTCTCTGACTGCTGCCTACAAATGTTATCATGTAGTTTTAGAAGCACCTGTTCACCTTGGCTCAATTCAAAATATTGTATTAATTTATTTTATTACAATGCTAATATTCTTTGGTTCTGTAGTTTTCTCTACTAACGCTGTGCATTTCCATCAGAAGTCGGGTTTTAATGAGGCTGGGTTTCAAAGACAGCTGAGGTTCAATATGCTGACCCCCTTCTGAAGTCAGTGTGTGTTTGAATACTCGCCTTTTGCTTTCCTCATTAGCACTCCCCAACGCCTCAAGTAGCTAAGTGACTGTCGTCAGTATGCTAGTCTCCCACCACAGGGAAAAGGAGCCCGCTCCCTTCAGATCTCCTGCTTATAATACAAAACAACCTACTGTGTCTCCTTTCCTCTGTTTCCACGGAGGGGTTTTAGACGCAAAGCTGTGAAAACACTTTTTGCAGTGCAATTCATTACAAAGAAATGTATTCCCAATGATTCTGTGGTGGGGGGGGATTATAGACCCTGTGCGATGGTTGGGCATAGACGTTTGTACCCTTGCATGATGGTAAAGGGAACCGGGCCAGGCCAACTGGCATTATGGTGGAGCACAAACAATACCTTTAATGACCACTTTCTATTTCCAATCTTAAACACCATGTAATAAATATGAAAATGCTAATGGAATACAAATGACGCTTCACACATTTGAGAATACATACCCTGGAATAATCTGTAGTCCTTTTGCAAGTATTTCCCAGTATTTCTAGGTTTAAAAACTCTAGCTCTGCATCGTCTGGTAACAGATGGATTTGGCCTTATTTCTGAAGCACCCCAGTAACCACGACAACAGACACTGTAACAGTCACAGAGACTTGAAGCTTTGTCTTGTCTGTGGGACAATAGACGAAGAGTGGCCATAACAGCCTATAGACATTCGCGTGAAGGATAAAATTAATGTTGTTTGACACGTGTCACATTCCAGTTGTCTTCAGACACGCTAATAAAGTATAATCCAAGATGTACAGATTAATCATTATGAGTATTAAAGGGGTAATCAGCAGCTGTTTTCATTTTGTTACTTATTAACTAAATACAAACCCATTGATTCTTGAAGAATAGCTGCCTTATTAACATAGTACGATCAAGTTTATAAACAAGGTAAATAAATGCAAGTAATCGTGATTACAATTATAATATGGATTTCATGGAAGTCCTGCGCCCATAGCTCTCAATGATTTTAGTTACAATTTTCATTCGCAGTTTTAAAGCACTTTGTTTCATTGTTTTTAAACTGCTTATTGCTGCTTCATATTCAGCAATGGTAAACCAAAGTGGCCAGCACTGATACATACAATAGCTTTAGACGCAGTCAAATATGTCCATATTCATGTTTATCTACATGTATTCAATTTTGTAATAGGAATCTACTGTAGTGTTTTAGGAAAACTTATAAGGAGTTCAGCAATTAAAATTTGAAAATGTCTTTGTTATCTAACACAGCTATGTTTCACACCCTTCTTTCTTTTAGTACCTTGTATTCATTGTCTTTCTGTTCTATTGCTTCCCCTTCCTCAATTATATACATAATGTACTCAAGATAGGATAAGCACTTTCTTCTCTGACAATTATGTTCTCTTCCATGCTTGCTTTTTGAAATCTTCATACTGAAGGGGAGTGATTAATATGTGGGTATCATAGAAAATAATATGTTCAATATCTTTAAGCAAAGTCAAGGCAGTAATTGTTCTGAATATTTAACCACAGCAACACATTAAAGAAACAATCATTCTTCAGAAATTAGATGCAGGACAGGTGAGAATATGAAAAGTGATGTTTTCACGAGGCGAGTCCAGTTGCTATGATGACAGAAAATTTAAGATGAATCAACACCATTGTACTACAATACAAACATTACTTAGTCAAAGATAAATGTAAAAAAGTGAATAGAATCCTTAAAAACATACAGAATACAACATTCTTTTATTAGTTTGTTAGTATTTTTATTTAGTATTTTCAAGTATTTTGTGGAGAATGATGGCAGAATAAGTCTCAATGAAATCCCTTTCCATACCACTTTGAAGAGCACTTTGTGAAACAAAATCCAAGGCAGTTGAATTCTTCTAATACCCACTGCAACTACCAAAACGCCCTTCAAATGATGCTGGAAGATGGTATTACAGAGGACAGCGGTTCAATTTATTTTTCCATTCCACACCAAATGTAAGCCTGCTCTACACAATCCCAGGGTTGAGCATATGCGCTATGCAATCGACAGTATGTTGTAAGCACTAAAACAACCGACACAAATAATTAATTTGCGTTAACCCTTAACCCCAAAGCACACAAACCAGACAAAAGAGTAAACATTTTATTTTTTATATTGATGCCAAATGAATGCTGCCTGGCCAGCAGACCAGGAGCTGTGGGGCAGCGCCACCAATCAGGGCTCAGTGCCAGCCTTTGGAAGAAAGTGGGCACAGGAGGGTACTCGGGGGCAAGAGGGCAACGAACAGGACGGACGCCGGTCTCCCATCGTGTGGTGTTCTCCTGTGAGACCCCGCCTGGTGTCTGTAGCTGGTAATAAGCACTCGGTCAGAGCCTCTTCCTTTGATGTTTCTCAACGAGCACCCCTACGCTCATTAAGGCAGGGTTGAGGTCCCCCATACAGGAAAACAAAACATTTGCCACATAATGTCTTCCGGATTCATTTCTAGCTGTATTTTCCTGAGCCATACATTTGCAGACGTACTGGAACTCACCGGTTTGAGGGATATGTGTACATTTATAATACAGATCTATTTTGCATTCATACATTTACAAATGTACTGGAACTCATCGGTTTCAGGGAAATGTGTACATTTATAATACAGATCTATTTTACATTCATACATTTATAAATGTACTGGAACTCATAGGTTTGAGGGAAATGTGTACATTTATATTACAGATCTAATTTACATTCATAAATTTAGAAATGTACTGGAACTCATAGGTTTGAGGGAAATGTGTACATTTATATTACAGATCTATTTTACAATTCAAACCATGACGGCCAACCTTCCACACCCCAACAGGAAGCTGAATTTGAATGGAAACAAGTAGAATTTAATAGAAAGCAATACGAAGCCAACGAATTGCCCCCTGGATCCAACTGCTGGCTGTAGTGGTGTTGAAGGCTCAGTAGGGGGCACTTCTCACATTGATCCAAGGATTAAATCCCAGTGCAGAATGGGGACACTGCACTCCATGGGAGATGTATTTTTATCATTAGAAATATTGATTTTTCTATGTTATTGTAGCTTTTAGTGTTTTTATTCTCTACTTCTTTTAACAATCGATACAAATGTTTCCCATGCTAAAAAACACAGTTGAGATTCCTCTGGTTCACGCCAGGAGAAAACAGGTCTTATTGAACGGTAAATGTTTGAAGTTTAATTAAGTACAACAATCCTCTGGTGGCTTGACCCCAGAGACAAATTAATAAATGCTGCTTGCATGACATTAAAGATCCCATGACAATTACCTCAAGTGTCGGTGTGTGTTAATCATGGTAAATAAGCTGAAATTACAAGCAGCGAATTTTTGAGTATTGGGTCAAAGCAATGCTGAATTTAGAGTGGTGGTTTTAAGGTGGTGTCTTAATCACCTAGGGGAAATACATTATGACAAAACCTTGTGTTTTACAATTTAGGTTTCAACATTTAAAACCGTCACTAATGATTAAATACAAAGTGCTGGAAATTGAAAAATTTCAACATTGTGGTTTTAAGTGTTTTCCACAGTTTGTTGTGTTTTCGAAATGTTATTTTTTGCAATCAATCAAAACACAAAAACAATAAAAGCATGTATTCAGACCCTTTGCCATGACACTTTAAACTGAGCGCATGTGCATCCAGTGTCCATAAAGCAGCATTGAAATATCCCCAGAACTGGATTGGAGTTCTTCTGTGGCAAACCGTTGATAAAAAGTCCCGTTTGTTTATTCATGCTCTTACACTTAACCATCCCATTTGCACATCTATACACTGTACATTGCTTATTGCACATTACTTAAACATGCTCTTTTTTGCACTTCTGGTTGGGTGCTAACTGCATTTCGTTGTTCTGTACTTGTACTGTTCAATGACAATAAAGATGAATCTAATCTAATCTACACTTCACAGTACACATCAGAGCGAAAACCAAGCAATGTAGTCCACCGGACTCTCCGTGACGTCCATGAAAGAGATTTGAAGATTCTGTCGTCGACTGAATACAGTGCTTAGTTCATACAGCTGTGGGAAAACCTACAAGGAATATTTTCATTATTATAACAAAGAAATGTTCAGCAGCACAGCATTTCCACTGCAGCATATTACAATTTCAGTGCCATTTTAATTCAGTACATAATCATGAGTGCATGCGCGGGTTTAGCATGGCACAGGGACCTCATGATCACAACAATTCAGCAGCAATACCAGGTGGCAAATCATAAATTAAACGTAACATCAAAGATGCTCTGATTAAGGTCGGCTCACCAAAAGTTCAATACATTGGAAACTTCCTTGATCCCAAGAGTGCTGAGATTCCTCTTCAAGGGGTAAAACCAGTTTTTAAATGTTTAAGCACCAGTTGTAGTGGAGGGTGCCTGTGCAACGTATGGGGATATTTTGGACCAAAAGTCCCGGAAAACAAACAATTACTGAATTAAAGTGGACATTCATTTTAAAGTATTTCAAAGACCATCTCCTAATTTAAGCATTACTATCAAACTTTCTTTATTTAGAGGCAGTCCACTTACATTAATGACAGAAAGGCAACCAGGGTACCAGTTTTCTACCAGCTGGGTGTTGGTCTTAGACCTACAGTAGTTCCCAGAATCATATTTTTACTTACACCACACTTCTGTGTAGGAAAAAGCACAATTCAATTCAAACGAGGGTATTTATGTAATCCACTGCAGTAAATCAAGAGATGAATGGCAATTTGAAAGCTCCATGGTTTTAGAGTTCTTGAAATTGATAAAATATCTCATAAGCCGCGTTAGGCAACTCGCTGTTTTTGCATGTCTCTTATCTTCCATCCCCTCGGCCACCCAGAACACTGAGCCATTCACTTTGCCTCCTTTTCACCGTGACAACACACGTCTGGGGCCACACTAGAACACAGGCGGAGGATTGCATTACCGTTGTGCACTGATGCCGACGGTTAGAGAACAATTGGATTGCCGGAGCGCAGGATAAGATCAGAGGGCATGAGGGATTGAGACAGTCATGATAACGTAGTACTGGGCGGCGAAGGGGGAAAGCAAGAAGAGAGACAGATGCACAAAGAGATGCACAGTCGGTAAGCCATGAAAGACAGCTTGCAGACACAAAGATACGAGCGTCTCGCAGTTATTAGTTTTTATTAAATTGACGGCCATTAATGTGTGACTTTATCCTCATCATGGTTGTCAGAAGAGGGTTACATTTATTTTCATGAAAGACTAGCCTAACTTCAACATCTGTCAGCAAAACTGAAACTGAACTTCGTTAGATGAGTAATAGTTTAGCTGATTGGCGACAAACTCTTTCAAGGAATCGAGGTAGTGCTTGATGACGTTAACCTTGAACATTTTGTAACGCTATGAAGAAGCAGGACACAAACGCAGAGCAACACTTATAGACTCTAGACTCTCTCAAAGACAAGGCTCAAAATTCTAAATTTCGTTGTACTGTACTTGTACTGTTCAATGACAATGAAGTTGAATCTAATCTAAAACAAATTAGAATATTGCCGTATTTTCACAAATAATTATCAACGCATTTTGCCAAGTGCAATGGAACCTGAAAGAACATCGGGCTCTGCCGACAGTGAATGCGGTGTGTGTGCTTGTTGCTTGGTGGTTGTGTGGCTGTGCATCATACCGGAACTCCACCTCTTTGTTTCGTGCCGAAGTCTCCCTCTCGCTGTACTCAGAGCGTCGGTGTGCCGCTGCTAAATTGAGATGCGCCGCCACAGAAATACCTAATATTTTTACCAGACAGAGCACAGTTAACATTCACGCAGTTCACCATCGCACTAGCATCATAGCCGAACTACAACGTCCAGCACCGGACGTTCCGTGTATCGAGATCAGGGATACGTAACCATTAGTGTGTGCACGGGCACGCGCATGCTTGTGTTGTGTTGTAAGTAGCTGTGACATTGTTAAGAAGGTAGCCATCGTCTGAGCGACAACAAAATGTGGCCGGCTAATTGTCACAACACGGTAGCTACAATCGTTTACAGAGGATAAGTGACATTAGAGATTCAGCAGCATCAATAACAACTCTGGTTTTCGTATTTCGCTTTCAGAATAAGTCCGTGGTGAAAGGTTATATACATTCGGCAGCCACAATCTAGAAAATCTAAAGTTATCCGGGCACATAGTGTACAGAATCTGAAAAAAATGTTATGACACTGTTCAACCATTGGCAACATGCACTGCTAAAAAAAAGGAGGGGAAAACTTAAATCACACATGAACAAAATAAATAAAAGATTAGAATAATTACTGAACAATATGTAATTCCACGAGAACAAAATGACTTCGGTCAAAGGCAACCAAAATCAACAACTGATTGAGGGCTGGATTCACACTTGCACTGAAAATCAAGGTAAAAAATTTAAATAACACGCAGTTCCAACTTGCGTGAATTTCATCACAACAACTCATAATGTGACTCAGTAGTGTGTATAGCCCACACAAGCCTGTATGCACTCCCTACAACATCTGGGCATGCTCCTGATGAGACGGCGGATGGTGTCCTGGGGGATCTCCTCCCAGACCTGGATCAGCTGGAGGTAATTTTCTAGGGCTCTTGCAGTGCTCCTCCTGTTCCTCCTCGCACAAAGGATCAGATTCCTGTCCTGCTGCTGGGTTGATGCCCTTCCACAGTCCTGTCCTGCTCTCATCGTGTAACGGCAGGTATCTCCTCCATGTTCTTCAGACAGTACTGGGAGACACAGCAAACCTTCTGGCAATGGCACATATTGATGTGCCATCCTGGAGGAGCTGGACTACTTGTGTAACCTGAATGGGATGCAGGTACCGCCTCATGCTACCAGTAGTGACAAGGACATTACCAAAAGGCAAAATAAGAGAAGAATCAGTTAGGAAGGATAAGGTGAGAGCAATTGTCTGTGGCCACCATCTTCACAACCTTTCCCTTTTTGGGTGTTGTCTTGCTGTTGCCCCTCCAGTGATTCTGTTGTCAATTTCATTTGCAGCAAATCAGGTATCCAGACGGCCACATATTGTTAAGTATAGCAAAGTTAATAGAACTGCAAAGACAAATTAACTTACTACAAAAAGAACGCTTATCATGTAACTCGGGAGAAACACTACAAAACAATCTCCTTTGCCTGAACTAGGTGGATCCTGAATACCTCAACACACAGATCTCACTGACAGCAGTACAAGGAACAAGCCAAACCTTGTGGCAAACAGGCTTAGTAAAGCCTATGTGTCTCTTCTACATGATGTCCTCTGAGGTTACTGAACGTGGACCTTGCAGTTATATCACATGCTGGAAAATCATTTGATAATGCTGAATGGCTCTTGATTCCTAAAACGGGGACAGATTAATAAGATCCCTGCTACTGAAGAATAACCAACAAATTACTGTCTCCACACTTTAACCTCCAGAGAGGGACAAGTCAGGGTTGAGAATAACTACAGTTTATTTTTGCTACGGCCATGAAACCTTTCGCTCAAGCCTTAATACCTTATGCAGCAATACATGTTTAGAATAAGGAAGACGAAATAATACTAAATACTAATAATAAACACAAATAAAACTTATTTAAAAGTGGATGATTGTAAAGGCTGGTCGAGGCTG
This sequence comes from Novumbra hubbsi, assembly GCA_016801125.1. Lineage (NCBI taxonomy): Eukaryota > Metazoa > Chordata > Actinopteri > Esociformes > Umbridae > Novumbra > Novumbra hubbsi. The sequence goes on along the minus strand of JACXGK010003452.1, from coordinate 26,249 downwards.
GTAACATGCTGGTCTTTACATTTCTATGTTCTGTTCTAGGTTCTCTGTTTCTTTCATTTAGTTCAGTTTAGTCTTGTTTGTGTATTGCTTTCACCTGTATCTATTTTGCCCCCTCCTTATGTCCCGATAGTGGTTTAATTCCTGGTGTACAAACTACTACAATCAGCAATGATCAGCGCTGTTAACCCACTATTCCTGGATTGTCTCAGGCAGGTTGTGACCATCTTGAGAACCAAATGTCAATGTCGAGGACCACCTTGCCAAAGGCATTTAGATGCAAGCAACACAGTTTACAAAACCATCTGTCCACAAAGCAACCAAGTTGGGCACTATAATAAACAGTGATCATTGCATCTAATTGTTAAATGCATTTAATACTTTTTGAAATGTGTTGTATTTTGTGCACATTCTTGACATAGTGAGATGAATTCAAAGAACGTTAAATTCAATAAAGACATGTAAAAACCTATTTGGAATTACCGGGTGTGTCATCCGGAAACAAGCAGCCTATGAATGCGGCGACTATAGGCTGCAAAGCATTTGGATTGTCATAGGCTACACAATACGTCATTGCAATCTGCAGGGATTGGCTGGATTCCTATGCATTTTCCTCAGAATTCCGTTAATTCCATCAGACCCCAAACGAAGCAAGAATTCTACTAAAATCCGCTGGTAAGACATCCATTTCATTAGGCTTACTACTATTAACAGTAGATTTAAGCCATTCGTTCTACTGATAATCAGTGATATAATGTACAACCTAGGCTTTATAATAATGTTATAACTCTGTCGAAAAAAGGTAAGATTTTCATTAGTAGTGTTTTGTCCGAGAAATACCGCAGAAAAAAATTATAGTAAGCTAATAGCCATAATTTTAAACCTGTTCAATAGTCTCCAGCATTTAGTTACAGGCGGTCACTGCTGTTGGTTTTTCCTTTCCTTATAGGCAACAGCAGAACTCACTGTGTTTCGGCAGCGCATTCCACTACATACAGAAGCATAATATTAACGTACAATCTGTTTTAAGTAAACCACTGGCATTTTCTAGACCCAGATAGTTCACTATTTTAGGTGGATTCGACGATGTATTACGGTAAACTACAATATGAATGTATAATACTCAACATCGATCCCATCTGATTGTATTTCTAACATTTGATCTTCTCTCGGTTACATTTTCAGATTACTCCTGCATCGGAATTACAGTTCATGTCACTCAAGATTAATGGGGGTCACATTTGAGCAAATAAGTTTGAAATAGGTGGAACGTAATAATCTTATTCACGGAATATAGACATCATCGACGTATTTAAGACCACTAAAGCCTACGAAATGAGTGCTAGGATATCCGAAAAGTTGGCGCTTTCCATACTTCACTGTAACATCAATGGGACTACTCAGACGAATGGGACGTGCGTCGATCAGTTGTTTCAGGCTTTCTCCTCCGCTGTCGTTCTAGTCGTTCTCGTCGTGGTTATCATTGGGATAATAGTTGTTTCTCTCGCGACCTTCCATTTCCACAAAAGAAAAATGAAAAGGCGCAAGATTCGAAGAGCGCAGGAGGAGTACGAACGGGATAACTGCAGCCCAAAGACAGACAAAGGGAAGTCAGCTGCCAAACAATGCATTGTGGTGAGAACCGGTCTCCGGGCGCCCTCCGCTGCATTCCAGACTAGTGATCTGAGCACGCGGTTTCATGAAGACTCCGGTGTCACACCGATCCCAGAAAACGATTCTAAAGCAATAGACAATAGACACACGAGGCAGCCGAATGAACTTGGCCCGTTGGAATCTGTTTCCATGTCTCGGTGATAATGCACATTTTATTATTTGAGGAACTTGTAAATAACTACAGTATATTCATATTATTACAGAAAGCTGTACTAGAGACGCAGCTCCACAAACACGAACGGTCTTTATTGTTAGTAGGCTACTATCAAGGATTAAGAGTAACGTGGCATGAATGACAAACCTTGCCAGCTGTTAGGCTGTGGGTTAACTGTACAGTTCTAGAAAATCTACATTATACTGCGAAAGTTATTTTCTGTGTTATCACAACTTGCCTTTAACGTATCCGAATCACGAAGAAAGACTAGACAGATTAGATGTGTTGTGACTTGCTAAACATTGAGTCACTCGCTATACAGTCTGCACTCAACCCATACCAGTTGAGGTGTTGTAATATAGTCAGCTTACTTCAAGGCAAGTAAGACTGAGGCGTTGAATTGCGCACAAGACTTCAGCACTGGTGGCGTAAGTGATATGCCCTGTCCAGTGCTGAAGATTTTCGCCTTTACTGTTCAATGTTAGACGTGTTGAGCGATAGGGGATAGAGGGTATATTTATGAATCATTCTCCGTTTCAAATGTTTACTTGGAACGGATTTGTTATTTTTTGCAATGAAATCGAGTTACTATGTGGACACATCTAATATGTCTCTCTTGGTTTCATGTTTGCTTCTGTCTGTTTTTGTTACCTTACCTTAAATTTAGTTGGATTCTCAGTGAATAGAACCCTGAATTTATGTTCTACCATAGACTAACTACTAAAGCCATGCAGATGTTTTGTAGTACACTATTTACATTTTGTAGGTATCATAAGGCTCTATACTTTCACAGTGAATCATGAACTGTTCCTGCAATGGCCATTTATCAGGCATAAACATATTTCTAGGTGCAACATGCTTTAAATTAGTTTTTGGGACTGTTTGTGGTAGAATACTGTAGTTTTTGGTCTCTGTTCTGTATGACAAAAGTGATATTCAAGTTTTCCTCTAATATAGGTACTCTAATTCTGTATTAACTCTCTGTGCAGTAAATTCCGAGCTTTGGTTTAGTTTTTGTCCTTACCGTATCTTTAATAAATAAATAATAATTTTGTCTACTTTCTCTATTTGCTTGTCGCTATGCTGTTATGCTTATACACACACACACACACCCAACCCACCAGAATATTCTATTATCTTTGTTGTACAGTGTTAGAAACAATGGATATTCTCCACTGGGATAATGAGGTGCTAATCTCACAAAGCAAGTGTATTGATGGGCAGTGAATTTCCCCTGGGGCAATTTGGAAATCCGCCCTAGTCCGTGTGTGTGTTTGCGTGTGTGTGTGCATGTGTTTCGGTGCCTGCATGCCGTCTCTCTACAAGCCACACTTATTATCTCGGCCTGTTCTTTCCCTGTGTGTGTGGGCCGGGGACAGTCATCAGAGTAAATAGCATTCCACGCATATAGACCTCCTTCAGCCCACCGCACATTAACACAGCAGCCGTGTGTCAACGGGACATTGTTACTAACACCGCCCCCACCTCCGTCCTGCACTCACTGCAGCTGATGGGCGTAGGTGTGATTGGCCCCACCGGTTTCACCAGCTGCACATCTACATAGCAGTAGGGGGCAAATTATTGTTTCTATTCCCGTTAACATAATATATGATCCGTCGTTTGCCCTTTACATTCCTGGTTGTGTGTGTACATAAACATGTACATAGGTATTCACAGCCTTTGCTCAATACTTTGTTAAAGCACCTTTGGCAGCAATTACATTCTCAAGTCTTTTTGAGTATGATGCTACAAGCTTGGCACACTTATTTTGGGGCGTTTTTTTCCATTTTTCTTTGCAGGACCTCTCAAGCTCCATTAGGTTGGATGGGGAGCATCGGTGCATAGCCATTTTTAGATCTCTCCAGAGATTTTCAATCTGGTTCAAGTATGGGCACTGGCTAGGCTACTCAAGGACATTTACAGAGCTGTCCGGAGGCCACTACTTTGTTATCTTGGCTGTTTGCTTAGGTTCATTGTCCTGTGGGAAGGTGAACCTTCGCCCCAGTCTGAGGTCCATAGTGCTCTGGAGCAGGTTTCCATCAAGGATGTCTCTGTACATTGTTGCATTTATCTTTCCCTTGATCCGGACTAGTCTCCAAGTTCCTGCCACTGAAAAACCTCCCCACAGCATGATGCTGCCTCCACCATGCTTCACTGTAGGAACGGTATTAGCCACGGATAAGCGGTGCCTGGTTTCCTCCAGACATGACGCTTGGCATTCAAGCCAAAGTGTTCAATCTTTGTTTTATCAGACCAGAGAATTTGGTTTCTCATGGCCTGAGAGTCCTTCAGGTTACTAAGGAGTGGCTTTCGTCTGGCCACTCAACCATACAGGCCTGATTGGTGGAGTGCTGCAGAGATGGTTGTCCTTCTGGAAGGTTCTCTTCGCTGAGCAATGTCGGAGCTCTGTCAGAGTCTCACATCCCTGACTAAGGCCCTATTCCCTCAATCGCTCAATTTGACTGGGTGGCCAACTCACGGAAGAGCCCTATCTATGGAAGATGGAGGCCACCGTGCTCACTGGGACCTTCAATGCTGCAGGAATTTTTCTGTACCCTTCCCCAGATCTGTGCCTCAATACAATCCTGTCCCGGAGGTCTACAGACTGGACTTCATGGCTTGGTTTGTGCTCTGACATGCACTGTGAACTGTGGGAACTCATATAGACAGGTATGGTGTCTATATGAGTTCAGGCCTGTCCAATCAACTGAATTTACCACAGGTGGACTCAAGTTGTAGAAACATCTCAAAGATGATCAGTGGAAACAGGATGCATCTGGTTTTGAGTGGCAAAGGCTTGATTTTTATTTTTAATAGACGCCAAAACTAAAAAAATATGTATTTCACGTTATCATTATGGGCTGAAAACAGCAGTTACCACCTTGTCAGTTATTTATAGAAACATGTTATTTAAATGCATATTTAAAAAGCTGAATATTATACTGAGATGGAAAAGAACATTACGTAACACTAAACCCCAAGATGCTTTACTACTTGTATGCTATTCTCAACGAAGCAAATGTATTTCTGTACGGGTAGTAGATTTCTTTTAAGCGTCTCAACTAAGTATCTCAATTAGGAGCCAAAAACTCCCAAAATATTAATCCAGTGTACCTATATTTATTTAGGCCAATATTTCTTATTGCATTATAATTATTAATTATAATATTATTGGAATAATTGTATAGATTATAGAGAAATGAGGATGGACAAAAACTATTGCTGTACCCCTACCATATTAGGAAAGTTGCTCACTGCCGAGCAACTACTGACACCTAGTGGAACATTTGGTTTACAATAAAAACAAATATCCAGCGTTGGGATGTCAATTCGTACAGCTTTTGTGAGTTATGAAATGTTTAAAAATATTTACTGAATTTCAATGAAGAATAAAACAAATGTTGTATATTTGTCATCATCACAAACCAAGCTCATTCATCCAGATAGAAATCTGTTAACAAGTACGGCTCCTCAGTCTTACAAAAACAGTACTTATTTACCAGGATTTGCCCTAGTGTGCCACAAAGACTTGAATGAATTTCAAACAAACAAGTACATACATGCAAAAATACTAGGGCAGGAATATTCTACAGCCCAGGGCGACTTCTAAAAAATAACAAAATGTCAGAGTTACATGAGTGTGCAGCCAGAGAACCGAGAAAGTTCAGAGCAGGAAGCTGATATCTGAGGTTCCGTTACACACACACACACACTTAAATATCTTTTAACTGATAAGAACAATACATAAGTGGACCAAATTGCAGGGTTGACCTAGCAATAAACATTGTTCAAACATGGGAAGTAAGGAGTCAGTGTATTGTCCTGGGTGTAGGAGTGCAGCAACGAAAAGCTGACATTTAAACAAATAATAAGTGATTTATTTACAAACAAAAGCAAAATAACACAAACTGTACACGGAGTAAAATAAAGGTGCTGAAACAAGCAGCTAAAACACATAACACTAAACAAGAGACAAAACACCATGACGGGACATACTCACTCTCTACCTCACTTACTTACTCACATACTCACTTACTTACTCACTTACTTACTCACTTACTCACTTACTTACTCACTTACTTATTCACTTACTCACTTACTCACTTACTCACTTACTTACTCAACAAATTTTCCATATAAAACAATTCGGTTACATATCTATTTCTTAGTCAGTTGATAACGTATTTTCAGAGGTCAGCATTGTGTAAGAAGTTTAGAAAAGTTAAGAACATTTTTAAAAAAATTAAACATATATTGATTTTGTATGAACAAAGTTGCCTTCACTTAACAATATAAACAGACGTTGGTGCAACTTGTATATCCAGGGAGCATCATTTAAAAGCAGAGGACAAGACACGCCGTGACTTGTACCTGCCACAAGGAAAAGTGGAGAATGAAGGGGAGGAGACAAATGGTTTTGAGAAACAATGTTAGTACTTGGTGAGTAACCATTTTTGCTGTTTTATTCGCAACAGACACTAACTGTATCTGCACACGGTGCAATAAGTAGTTTTTACCTAATACAAAAACGTTTGTTATTTGTCCAAAGCAGATTTAGCATTTGTAAAGTTCTTAGGCTTTTAGCTAGAATGTATTGGTGGGACTTTTAATATTCATGACTAAACCTGTAATAAATGCAGGTTGCTACAAATATTTAGGTTTGAAATCAATGCACGTTGAACATGTTGATTATTGCATTCACAGTACAGTAGCAAACCTTCACCCGGCTCCATTTAGATGATTAGCAAAAGTATTATTAGGTGCTGTAGCCTGTCCATCATGCTTGATTTGGCCGAGTCCTATAAGGTCCCCATTGCTTGTGAAAGGAAATAAAGTAATACATGGTGTGCAAAAAAGAGAACGTTTCTGTTCAGTTCCAAGGATTTTGGAACATTCTTTTTGGCATTCTTGTTCCTGTGGGGGGGTTTGGCAATGCTTGTTAACCGCCATTTTCAAAGGGTGCAACGGATTCTCAAGGGGATTGAGGACTTTGGCTGGGCCACTGTAGTACATCCACATTTCTGTTCTTTCACTACAATGTCGCTTCGGGCTTGTGCTCGGGATAATTGTCCAGTTAAAATGTGAATTTCCTCCCTTTCACTGGTGGAATAGGCATGCCTCTTGCTAAGGGGAAACGTTCCAGACCATCACAACAAAATGCTGAAGACGTTATCTGAAAGCTAACATTTGACCAGTGCCCTCCTAATCTTGCCTCAATATCGGTTGAAATGACAGAATGCAAGGAGAACCCAAGGGCCTGGTGGGTAAACAATAATCTACTACCGAAGGGTGAACAAGGAAGAATCTTGCCAGAGAACATCCTCCTACTAACCCCACGTTTGTGTAAAATCATCCATTTGGGGCTATGTTGCTATTCCCACATGCACCAATATACGGGGTTGTAAATCAGAGGGCTGTAATTCAGAGTGCTGTAAGTCAGAGAGCTCTAAGTCAGAGTGCTGTAAGTCAGAGTGCTGTAAGTCAGAGGGCTGTAAGTCAGAGGGCTGTAAGTCAGAGTGCTGTAAGTCAGAGTGCTGTAAGTCAGAGTGCTGTAAGTCAGAGTGCTGTAAGTCAGAGGGCTGTAAGTCAGAGTGCTGTAAGTCAGAGTGCTGTAAGTCAGAGGGCTGTAAGTCAGAGTGCCAGCCTGTCGAGCCATTAGGATGCTGGTTAGTTGGGTGAACATTAGCCCTTCCCCAAAAGACATGCCTTTTGGTTGTTTTCCTTTTTTGCATTCCGTATTTGTTTTGGGTCACCACGGTGAATACATTGCTGATCTGCTTGGGCAAGGCCTGTAAAGCCAATGCCGGGTTTCCCAGGAGTTACATTATTGGTTTTGTAACATCCCATAATGTAATGCAATGACAGCTAATCAGATCATTTATATTTCTTTTTCTACTGTTCACGAAGCACAAGACTGGTGCATGTTTCGTTATCTTGATCACGTCACATTGTAAATTATCTTATTTGTCATTCTCATGCACAATACAGTGCCTTTGTAATTGTGCAACAGTGATGACTGCCTGTCATATCTTATCTTCTCCATCTTGAAAGTGAAGTGTGGAAAGGCATCCCAGCATTAATGATAAAGACAATCTGTCAGCCTGTTAAAAGCCATGACATTGCATTTGTTGGATGGTACGCCCAAGGTGCAACAGGTGAAATACATTTGGCAATGGGGGGGGGGGGGGGGGGGGGG
>JACXGK010003452.1:0-18128 GCA_016801125.1 Novumbra hubbsi | reverse complement strand
CCTTCAGTGGCTGACCACTGTAACAGACCCTACTGAAGAGATGGGTATTCAGCAAAAATAATAAAGGTTGAGCGTGAGCAGCTGTCTCTCATGTGATTCAGCTACAATGGAGCTCTATGGGACAATGCCCTACCTTCAGCTTTTTGTTTTAAAACAATTTAGGCAAAGTAACAAATTAGAGCACGAATGTTTGGCCAGGCATAAACCATGGTCTCTAGTAGTACAGGTGTAATAATAGCATGATAACTGCTTTTATAATTAATTTGCCTGCATTTCTTCCGATAAATGTGCATGACAAAACCTAGGAAAACAGTTTGATTGCTAAACTGAGTCAAATTAGCACAAAACCTTCTCACAAAACTCTCACAAAAATAAATAAATCATGTTGGGGTCCTACACTGTGCCAAGGTATACGCTCTAACAAATCTAGGGCTGGTTGTATAAAAGAATGAAAAAAGTAAACAGAGATTTCAATGTTTTTCTTCCAAGTTTATTTTTAAAAAGTCATAATTTCAAAATGATCAAAGACTTGAATATAGGTATCAAACATAGAACATAAATAGATTATCCATAAATACATCAATAAATATGCAGAGAATGGCATTTGCTTTCCATTAAATAGATCAATAATGTAAATATCATAATAATTCCAAATTAGAATCAAGCACAATCAATAAATAGTAAGCAAATGTCACCTTAGTACATAGTACTTAGTTCAATAAAAGAAACTGACTGTCTCTTATTTCAGAAAAAAAATCTGTTACCACTATATTTCCAGGACCTGTATATAAGCATTATAAAACAGCCTAAAAAAACAAACAAAACTTCTTTGGTTTGTATCCTGTCACAGTTCAGAATGGCCAGGTATTCTTGGATTGATTCTCAATCACTTAATTTTTTTGCTGTTGATAAAGAAGTAAAAAAAAGAATATATTACTACAATATAATTCACTTCAGGTTTATGGCTTTAGACTTTTTAGTGTAGCTTTACAAAAAAATGGTAAAATATAATCAGGATGGTAAAAGAAAATGTTTAACTTAAACAAGAATACACATAAATGTCTACCTATGACCTGCATATTTATGAGTTCAAGGTTCAGGATATAAATATATTACATTTGTTCAAGTTTAATTTGCTTATATCTCAAGCATTCCATATGCAACCTGAACATATATCCTGTAACCTCATTTGTGTCAGGGGATACGGTCATATTCTGCTGCACTTATGAAAGTTCACATTCATCTTATCTGTGATGTTTGCAGTTGATTTACATACATCGGCTGTATCTTCTACTTACTTGGCCAGCATCTTGTTAATTAAGTTTTTGACCCATAAAGCGTCGGGATTCAGACAAATATCCTGATGTGTCTTTAAAGAGGCTCTACAGGACAGAAAATAATCAGGTCACATATAAACATCTCCATTAGCATCCAAGCATCTGACTGAACAATTTAACAAGCGATATACTCGGAAGTTTACATTGTTTAGTAACACAAAACGGCACACCGAGAACAACTGTAGGACGAATCTGGTGAAATGAACACTCGGGTTCAAAGACACATCCATGGATGAAAAGGCAGACAATCAACAAAATCAATATGTTTTGAGGCTACACTGTATGTTTAAAAAGGAAGAAAACATTTGATCTAAGCTCACGAGGCCTTCTAAGGAGAAAGGAGCAGGAACTCACATGATCTCAGTGTCTTTGCAGTGCGGGCTTGGAGGGAAAATCTCCACCGTTTTAATGAGTTTACCAACACGCCTGATTTCGGTCTTGATGCAGCGGCACCGCGGCTCCACGGAGACTCCTCTGAGACTCAACCCTGTCACGGTAAAGGTAAGAAGGCATGTTTCAACGTGAGAAGGAACACCTGGTGAACATCAACCACGACAGCAAACACAGAGTTAGAGAGAGAGGGTAAAAAACGATATGTGCTCCGAATGAGATGCACAAGTATAGTATTTTATGCCGTATCGATCATGACCTCCTTATTCACATCCACAATGTGTCTATAGATTTGTCGGAGTGACAATGGAGTTGTTTTCACTGTTGTGTTTACTATCATGTTCACCAATACACCGTAGCAAATGCCTTGTATGGGTAAACCTACTTGGCAGTTAAGCTGCTTCTGATTCTAGAAGTGTTAACTCACCCTCCGCGATGGTCAGGAGGACAAGGAGCACTGCAACAAGTCTGGCTGACCCTCTGACGCTCGTCTTCATTGTGGATTTGCCGTATAATAAAACTACTGATAAAGTCCAACGCTATCGTGCAGGTAACTGCTGTTGGGGAATATCGTGTAGCTTATGGCGTCGTCTTATCTCTTTTGTCGTTGCGAGTTCGCCCTCTGCCTACCTGGTCTTGCCTCTTGGTGTGGTGTGAGTTTAAAAGTGCCGCCGTAGGAAGGGAAAGGCTGTGTCTGCCACTGTGGGGAGAGAGTGCTTTATAGCCCGAGCTCTGGAAGTGAGTCATTGTTTGGGATTGCGACATGTGGGGCTGGCCGGGAGACAGGGAAAGACCCAATAGGGATGTTTAAAGCGCTTTCTCATTCGATAGCATTCAAGCCATAAGTGTTATGAAATGCCGGACTTTTTAATGCATTGATAATACACACATGTAACATGAATAAATTGCAATCATTAGAAATGCAACGTTGCAGTGACTGAATTGTGGAGAAATAAACGGATAAACCGTTTCAACAAAGATTGATTAGATTCACCAGTACTGAACCAGGTACTCAACCTAACTATGATATCAGATTAGGGCCAGCAGGTTTCCCTGACCACTGAAAACGCCCGGTTGGAATCAGTACGATTTTAGTTTATTCTGTTCTACCATTAAACGTGACCTGAAATGTTTTTGCCAACGTTTTCTCCGTCATATGAGAGTGAAGTTGAAATATGGTATGTAATTAACTCCGGACTGCTGATTGTGGGATAGCCTAATAAACTCAATGTGGCGTGATATACAAACAAATTAGTCTGTGCGATGAATACGTTTTTCGCAGTAGCACTGTGGTGTGGTACAGTTGTGTGCGATACAGAGCTGCTTGTTTGTGTACCTTGAGTGTTTAAGTGCTTTATTGTCTACAGCAGTGGTCACCAAACTTTTGAAGCCCAAGATCACTTTCTCATTTAAAATGTGTATACCATCGCAAAAACACACCAGAAATATAAAGTGTCATCTTTATATTTATTTTCATATTGGCTTGATTATATTTTCCCTCACTGAACAACACACACAAGGCCACTAATAGAAGGAATAGAGATATAAATTAAACGAGTTCAACAATAACAAATACAAGACGCTTGGCGATCAACTATAAATGCCTCCCTATCGACTGTTTGTGACCATTGGTGTACAGTAAGTCTTTGTGTGCTTGTTTGTGTACGGTGAAGTTTGTGTGCTTGTTTGTGTGTGTGAGGTGTATTGATGGCACATCACAATTTTATGATATCGCTATTTTATGCACACGAGATTGCACACACACACGGTTTAATAATTTTGTGGCCTGTGCTACAAAACTATGAATCTCTTGTGCAAAAAAGGTTAAAGTCCGGCCCTGTAGTTAATATAATCCAATTTAAATGATAGCATCAATAATAAATACAAGTACTGTAGGGGTGAGACTGTTGTTGTAGCATTAAGTAAAATCCCAAAACAACAATTGTATATAACCTTTACAAATGTTAAATCATAGTAAAGTTTTTTACAAAACTACCACTGATATGTCCCCACCATTATAAAAAAATTGTAACGATTGTAACACTGCAGTAACATCCCTTGTAGGATTACAGCCGTTGGTACAACCCTAATGCTTGAGAGGAAGTGTGTTATTCTTTAAAAACGTAGACTGATGAGTAAACCTAAACTGAACTGACAGGGATATTTTTGTACAATTATATTGCTTTCCATGTACAAGCACATTTCCTAAAATGTTTGGATGGTGTGTAAAATGTATAAAAAAACGAAAGCAGTGATGTACAAATCATTTAAAGTATATATTCAATGGAAAATAAAGACATCAAATGCTAAAACAAAAAAATATGATTGATTCTTGAAGAGAATAAGACCACTTTGAAAAGGATTCCAGTAACACTTTTTTTAAAAATGGCAACAGAAGACGGGAAAAGTTGTGTAATTCCAAAAAAAGAAACCTGGTCGAACATCTCACCACTATTTAGGTTAATTGGCAACAGGTCAGTAACATGATTGGGCATACAAAGAGCTCAAAGTCCATTCAGGACAAATAGTAAATACATATATGAATACTTATATCATTCGACCTATAACAAAATAAATAAATTAACATTGAAATACTTCGGCCAGGATGGTGGTTAAATAAGCAAGAAGTCCAGGGTCAAGTTCAGTTCTTGCCTTTAGATTCATGTTCGGTAGGATTGTAGCCTGACGTGGAACAGAAACAAGGAAACAAATGGAACAAAAATTCACTAAGAAAAAAATAGTCTGTCAGGATATCTGAACAGGATAACTTAAACCAACAAACCTATCTCACTCAGATAATACTGGTACAGAAAACAAGTCTATGCTACAAGTCCTTCGGTCGGGATTTAGATCTGAAGCCCAGAAGCAAGGCAGTTATGATGGGCCACAGTACACGCTATTATGACGGACCCGGAAACGGCGCATGAGAAACATCTGATTAGATAAAAGCTCCGATTTCTGTGCTGCATTGCAAGCAGCGCTACTGAGGAAAAAGAATAGCAAGAAAGTTAGGTTATTAGACTGAAGGGAGCGAACTTTGCACAAATATATAGGCTGCAGCATTAATGAAAATATAATATAATCAGATTTGTACTAGGCCTGCAGAGAAGGCATTGCCATTGGACCTGACACTGAACTTGACCTTGGACAACAACACACATATTACCCAGCCATCATCATTGCATATGAGGCAAAAAAGGAAATTATTCAATTAGTTTAAATTTTAATAGCTTTTCATAGTTTATTGATATTTTTAGATTGTATGTCTTATAAGCTTTTATAGCTATAAGTCATGATAGGTATATGCTTTCACAGCAGACAGTGGAGGAGGTGGCATTAAACCACATTGAGGAAGTGGTGCTTGAAAAGGGAGTATTTTGGAAAGGACCTTTGTATGGTGCCGTTACTGAGCTGTGGAACTATGTGGGACAATTGGGGAATACCACATTGCACCCCCAACTTTACCATGACATAAAAATCATGTTCTTACTACTGTAATGTCTACACTATCAGACCAAACATGTGATTAGTCACAAGACGCTCTGGGAATATAATAAACAAATGTATTTCACCTCATTTAAAAAGGGATATCACTATTTGGTCGAAAGGCTGTAAACATAGTTTCTTAAAATTAATACAATTTAAAACACAACAACAGTAATACATGCATGTTTCACAGATTATCCGCTCCAGCAATGATCTAAATTCATCAAGGGCGGTTAGCGAATATAACATCAAGGAGGCCTGAAGGGTAGTTGCTGGACCACCAACCTGTGTTGAGAATCGGCTAGTTACTGGATTTCCTGTAAAGTATTAATATAAACAGGATGTTTCTGCAGAAATCCTACAATAAATCAGCTGGAAAAGAAATACTATAGAACACACAACAAGATGGTCTTAAACTGTCACCAGTGATTTGTCAGAATCCAGAGGTTATAAATAAGGTTTTAAAACAGAGAGATGACACATGTACATAAATAGTGTCGGAATAATCCCAAACAGGCCTACTAATGGACTAGACAAATTGTCTTCTATTAAAACATAACTTTTTTATTAAGAAGAACACAATTGTTATCTTGCCTAAATTCTGCCCAACCACTTCACTCGTTTCGTAACACAAGTTTCGAATGGCAACTTGTCATAAATCCAATTTTTACGTAGGGACTCTGATAAACAGCATCTACTTTGTTTTGCATGCATTTTGAACTCATTTATTGAAGTTACTTTTTGCAATGCTTGACATGCGTGGTGGAGCAATTAAAACAAAATATTCTATTTGAAAGAGATATTAATTGAATATAATGGTTTGTATGATTTCATGGGCCAGTAAGCAAGTATTTATGCTGAAAACATAAACCTTATTAAACCATGCCTAATTTATTTTAATACTGAAACTCTTTGGGTTTTGGACTCTAATTCTCTCTGCTCCACTTATTTCTGTAACTTTTGTCTCTCTGGCTCTCAATGGGAATTAAATCTCTAACTCAGAGGTTGCCAGTTTAATGCTCTACAGCCTGAGCTACAAAGAAACCTTTGTCTTGGTCTCTCTGCGCGCTATAGTCTCGGGCAGGGGTCCCAAACCGGTTCCACGGAGGGCCGTGTGTCTGAAGGTTGTTGCTCTCACCTTGTACTTGATTAATTAATTAGGTCACTAATTGAATAGCTTCTACCCTCACCTGGTTGTTTAGGTCTGAACTGGGAACACATTTTTAGGAAAAAAACAGACACATGCAGAAACTCTGTGCCCCGTGGAACTGGTTAGACACCCCTGGTTAGGGGGGAACGTTGGCCTGTCTTTTGACCTTATGATTAGGAACAAACAAGCCAAAAGTGTAAAGAACTCCCCACTCACTTTTCCGTTGTACTTTTGGTGCAGAGCTAGAGGGTTGTCAAATGTGTTGAAGGGCATTATTTTGACTGTAACCAAACTGCTAGCTTACCAAGAAGCATGAGAACAATGTATTGCTGGTTCCCAGGCAGTAAGCAGGATATGATTACAATATGAGTGACCTCTGTTTGCAGCCAACCAGCAAGAAACCTGCCTGGGGGACTGGTGACACTCCACACATGCACAGGCAACACACACAGGACTGACGTGTGACTGTGTTTCTCAGCCCTCCTTTATCGTGAGTCAGCCATTTCCGATTAGGAAAGAGATAGGAAACGTGAGTGACAAGTGATAGTTTGTGTAAATTAAAATGGAACAATAATCAACCAATCAATCAAACAGTAATCAACCTACTGTTGTTAGTAAACTATGAAGGAACTTTCTATTTTTCCACCTCCCGTTGGAAGGGATCTGTTTATAGTTAGCCTATGTACTGTATATGCCAACCATCTTGCCTGAGCTGCAGCAAATAGCATGTAAAACATCTCAAAGCTACAGGACGCTGGTAAAAACATCTACATCTACGTACAGGAATGGAAATTCCCAAAATGGTTATTCAATCATTGCCCTTCTTACTGAGTAATCAGACAGCCAAGAAATATACACAAATATTTGCTATGTAGTCGTTTTAAACCTCTGCACAGAATACAGCCAGTCCTGTCTATGATGCATTGTAGTTCAACATGAAGGTAAGTATTATCCTTCCCACCCTAAATCACCCTGGACTAGCTAGTACTATTATGCCTTTGGCTGGGGGGGGTTGTAAATCACAATTGTTTCTTAATCTGCTCACCTGGTTTAATAATAGCTAAATAAAAATAACTGAATCAGAGTAGCTAAACGGTTCATTTACAATTCCTTGAATTGTACATAGTTTAAAGGTGCTGCTACTGGTAGAGAACATACAGGGACAGAATAAACCAGATCTACACAAAGTTGACGTACACTTATAGACAATGGGTGTTAAGTGTAACATGATGGGATACAAGCAGTATTTCATATCAATGGATTTACTGCTGATGAACTAATTTATGCTTGTTTTAGTATGGTAGAGTGTATCTGGTTTTCTGTTCTACCTCATCATTCATTTCACCCCCTTGCTATCTCAGGTCTAAATACTTAGGGGGTTGCAATGAAAAAATGGAGTGGAACCGGCTTCCAGGTCCAGATTTGAAGTCCCCTGTCCTATAGGGTGGAAACCACTGACCTTCTTTAATATATTATTAAGGAAACTGACGGTGACTCTTCTAACATGTTATTAAAGTTCATGGGTGGGCTTGAATACTTGGAGACATTAGGGGAATCATTTTACTAAAGACGTTTCTTGAATAGCTTCTATTTTAATTGTTTTAAAGAGTCCCAGTCTCAGCTCTGAAGTGACTTTCACAAAAACCATCTGGTTTGAGTTTATTTTATCTTTTTTCTTTCTTTTACATTGCTTGCCAAAAACGGGTAATACACAAACAAATCTATTTCCAGGATTTCACAACCATGACCCTTGCTGATGTACCCCTTTAAATTGAGCTTGCGCGTTCACACGGAAAGACAAAAATGAGATAATGGACTAATAAAGTACCTACATCCAGTCCATACAGATTTTAATCCGATTACATGGTTTGTTTTGAATTACAGGGGTTTAGCAGTATTGAACAAAATCTACACATGGTTTCAATTCAACAGGGTTTACTTTGTTACTGGAACTAAGGCTCCAAGCACTATCACATTACCCGCTTATTCTAACTCAATTTGTGTTGTAAAACTGAAGATGAGAATCAGAATGTCAGCTATCCTTGTCCTGCTCCTGGCCCTCATGAGCGCCACAGAGGGTAAGTATATTATTATTCCCTTTTACATTTAGGTAATTTCACAGACACTCTTATCCAGAGCAAGTACTAGTAGCAAATGCATGGTTGTAATAAAAGTGTGCGCCAACCCTGTCAGACTGCTGTGATTCACCCAAAAGGTGTTTCCACAAAATATTAATTTTAGGGGTGCCAATACTTTTGAAACCTATGTTTAACAGAAACAAAATTGTACCTCTCAGTAAAATGTTTGGTGTTTGATGAATTATTGTGTAATAAATGTGCAAGACTTCGCCCAGTATTTCTTGTGTTGACTGTTGATGAAGTTTAGCCTGTAGACTGTTCTAACGTCAAAAGTTCTCCTTTTACCTTAAACAAATCATTGGTCCTACTCACACACACTTCGATTATTTTGTCTTTTCTTTTAAGATACATTTCATTCGAGTAAAACATGTAAAAAGCTGGAGGAAAGTTAATGCTAAATGTGAAAAGGCGTCAGCATGGCTCTTCACATCTAAACTGGATGATAAAAAACGACAGAGTCAAATCACAGTTCTCTTGGGTTGATAAACTAATTCTGGAACTCCCCTAACGCTCAAACTCTAAGCACTTCCCCAAACAAGGACGGCTCACATTATAGCAAAGCAAACACTGTCACTGCGCTTCCTGCTCAGGGGGACAAATGTGTAATGCCACCGAATGCCTTCGTTAGACAGCCTCTACACACTCACAATCTGCACCTGTTTTACAGGGGCAGCGAGACAGGTAATTACCTCCCCAGGTTTCCTCGGTTGGCCTCGTGACCCTCACAGTGGGGCCACTGCCGGGTTCCTTACACATAAAAGAGCCCAGTCCACTTGAACACAACATGTATTTTGAAATTGACCTTTGACCATCACAGAGATGACCCTAGGTGACTTGGGGTCCAACTTACGCTGTCGTTGCATCAAGATGGAGAAACGGGGGATTTTTAAACGTATTCGCAAAGTACAAATGTTCCCTCCAAGCTCACACTGCCAGGACACCGAGGTCATGTGAGCTAAGAATCTTGATCATTCTCCTTAGCCAATGTTGTCCTCAAAATATGGCCTTTTTTCTTATGCATACAAACGGTTCCAATTAAATTAAAATTAAAGCACAAGAAAAACGCCTTATTAAATAGTTAGATCCAGATTTTTTTTGTTTTACAGTTCAGATACATATTGGTTGGGTTGGTGTGTCGGGTGTGCAAATATTTCTTAGGTTTGGGGGAGGGGCCGGGGGGCTCAAACACAGATCTAGCAAAGAACTATATTTCTAACGAGGTACACACTAATAAAGAATAGAGTCACAAGTAATTGTTTACAGTTAAGTCTGTTGAATATTTACTACTGGTAAACACACTGCCTGGCAAAAAACGTCACTGCTGGGATTTATGTAAAATTACTGCAGCGATTACTATGTCTGGGGATCAATTATTTTAACCCTAACTGATGGACGAGCTTCTGATTCCTTAAACAACCTTGTCGGAAGACATGTCCCGTAGGTGTGGAAAAAATATAAGTGGATTTCAGAAGGGTGAAATCATGAGCCTTCATCAAGCAAAGAAAACAACAAAGATGCTGAAATGACTGAATTTGGGGTATTGGGGAATTGTGCAATGCCAGATTATAACCTGGCAGCGCAGTTGCTCAACGTCCCAAAAGTACAGCCTGAAAAAGACTGCATACCACAGATTTTAATACACACGGTATGTGATCTGTGACTCAGTCTAACATCTGTACATAATGAGCGTCACAAAACTGGAATTTAAGGCAAGGCTGCCGTTTGGAAACCGCTTGTAATAAATCCCAAGGCACAATGACGGATATCTCGGTGTAAGAAACACAAAACCTGAAGAGAACCTTTTCGCCCTACTTCTTACATCCGTGCCAGTTTATATTTAAAGAAAGCTAAAGATGCCTTCAACACACAATGTCTGCTGACATTGCTAAACATGCTGTGGGCAGCCATCTCGTCGGAGTCCTTGTGTCCGATGATTGGTCGGCATGGTCATATAATGGCCAAGGAATATGAGGCCATTTTAAGGGCCAGGTGCGCCCTACAGTGCAAACACTGTTCCTTCATGATGATCCGATATTCTGGGACGACGATGCACTCGTGCACACAGCTAAACAAATTCAAGAGTGGTTTTAGGAACACCATGAAGAGTTCAAATGCCTTCCATGACCTTCCCAATCTCCAGATCTGAACATCATTAAAAGTTTATGGAAAGTTCTGGATAGCAGAATGCAAAATGTATTTCCAACTCATTCACCCCTCAATGAACTGGAGTCAATCGTCTTGAAGATTAGAGCAATATTCCTGTAATCACTGTAGTATGACAGCATTCCAAGATATATTAGGTCCTTGATATTAATATACACTGCTGAAAAAAATGAAGAGAACATGTAATATTGTCTACACAGTTATTAGTAGAATTTTGCACTATAACACAGTATAACACCAAGTCAATTAAACTTCAGAGATATCAATCTGTCCAGTTAGGAAGCATAATCGATTGTGAATCAATGTCACCTGTTTCAATGCAAATGAAAGTGACAACAGGTGCAGCACTGGAGCGGTAACAGCAAGACAACCCCCAAAGAGGGAATGATTTTGCAGGTGGTGGCCTCAGACAAACGCTCTCTCCTTATCCCTTCTGTCTGATTCTTCTCAAGTTTAGCATTTTGCTAGTGTCCTTGCCAAAGCTGGTAGCATGAGACGGTACCTGCAGCCCATTCAGATTGCACAGCTAGTCCAGAAGAAATCAGGAGACAAGCTGTTACACTAGCGGAGCTGGACCTGGAAGCAGGTGGCCATCAAACCAGCAGCAGGACGGGTATGTGCTCCTTTGTGTGGGCAAGGAACTGGAGGATTGCCAGAGTCCTACAAAATGACCTCCAGCGGGCCACTAGTGTGCCTGTTCCTGACCAAACAGTCAGAAACAGACTCCATGAGGTTGGCATGAGGGACCAATGTCCTCTAGAGGGACCTGTGCTGCCATGTTAAGACTTTCTCTTACCATTGAGACCCAGGACCTTGTTGTTATGCCATAACAATGATTTGAAGCAGGGGAGCAGTGACTATCACTTAGAAGTCATACATTTTCTGTGTACTGTTTGTAAATAAGAAACTGCTGTCTCCTTGTGGTCTCTAACAACAGCAGAAACGGAATACTGAAACAAGACCAAGATGTTGGGTGAGTTCCTTTGAAAAAATATCAGACTTCAGTAGCAGCACAACTATTGAATACTAAATATTCAATCAAACCAACACAGGGCAGGCCTGCCATGCAAAGAAGCTTGTACATTCTCTCCACCGTTCTCTCTTTCTGATTGCCAATCATAAACACCAGTGCCTTCAGCAGATACCGTATCTAGCTCAACACAACGCCCGTGTCTGGTGGCGGCTGCCACCTAGCGGTGGAGTGTGGAACGTGATCAAATGAGCCACACTGAAATTGCTTAGGAAAATGACAGACGTCATCGAAGTTGTTTCTTAAAACCCTGTAATTTCCACCGTTTTCTACCTGACCTTTTGAGTCTTTGTTAAGCTCAATTATGAATCCATTCATTTTTTATGTTTTTCCATCATACCCTAGTAGAAATACAGGTAAAGGACTACTGGAAAACAATATTTCTACATAAAGAATATAACGTGTAGCTTTGAAATAGTTCGATTTTCTTAGACAAGTGATTGGTGATTAGTTGACAAGTTGAATCCGGTGTGTGTGCTAGCTCTACAACATCAAATGCATGGCACGGTTGGAGGATCCCATGTCTCAGCACCTGAATTTAAAAGTGAGGATGTTTATCACGGCTTCTTCGCTGGCGGCCAGGATCCTCCAGTTGACGTTTTTATTAGCCAACGCTGCAAACGTTATGATGTCAAAACTTTAATCACCACTACAGTTTCTTACGGTATGTAAGCAACTTTCAAAAACAGTACAAAATAAACGTCTATTTTACTGACCAAGAGCATATACACGTATCCCGTATTCCGAAAGCCTATTTGAAATACTGTGGCAGGGGTCCCCGATAAGACGTTTGAGAACGACAAGGCTACTGTATGTATTGCCTAACATACGCATCTTCGGTTGTATGACCTCCCAGGAAAAAAGACAATATTCAGATGCAAAGCACAAATTATTAAACATTAGGAAGGATCGTGTTATTTAACTTACATATTATCAGATTTACCGGTACCTGTCATTCGGTCACAACTGCAAACCTTTTATGGTTCAGGCAATGCGAGGGCTACTAAAATTAAGACAACTATATTGATGGTCCTTCGACATCCAACTGCTTTCTCCTGGACTGCAATCTCGGCAATGGCGGATTACGATAACTACGATGACCGGGATAGGGCTTACGGTAGTTTTGGTGGCGGCAGAGGGTAAGCAAATACCGGGACTAATAGATTGTGTACATATCTACATATGGGGATACAAGAAACACACGGGTACCTGACGTTTATGCACAGGTTTGTCCAAAAATTATTCTGAAAGATAGGCCTAGGTTGTGTTCGGGCCAGGCAGCCAGTGTGGCTAGCGTTACGGCAGCTTTGATGAATGGGAAGCCGGTATTGAGGGCGGGGATAACTCGTGGATCGGTCTGAGATAGCACGCTAGCTAGCTAGATACTTCCAGGTGCGAGATTACGTGTGAAACTTTCAATTTCAAGATATTAATGACGTTTATTTTTAATGTGATTTGACAATGCATATCATGAAGTTGATATTATTGCAAGCTATCATTCTTAGACTGCCAGCGGGGCATAGCTTGGCGCCAGAGTCTCAAGAAAAAAGCCCACATGGGCTGCATGTTTTGCTAGACAGTTTTACTGCGTGTAATTCCGAAATCGGAAGATAATAGTTCCTTGTCAACATGCACGCTTTCCAGAATCGTCCAATGCACGGCACATTTTAGTTAGTTTGTTAATTACCAATGAACCAGTCTTTTGGTGCACTATCGGAGATAACTACTTGGTTTACGCTATCTGCTTGAAGATTTATGCGGAGCGCTAGCTTTCGATGATGCTAACGAACTCGGCTAGCATGGTTAATTTGGGCCCAGCGTACCCTGCCTCCAACACAAGCATGATGGGCACACCACATACGAGCTTACTTGGTTAGCTAGCTAAAGTAGTTTTTTGGGTTTACATTACAATGTGCTTTGGTAACTGGCTAGGCGCTGATTGTGAACTTGTACATGCATTTTGCCTAAGATAACATTGGCTAACCTTTCTCGTGCATTGAAGTCGGGATTTCTTCCCGTTTAGCCAACTTTAGTCAGCGTCGAACTGCTTTCCCAGGGATGTTTCAGCGACAATGAAATGTCTTCTGAAACACTTGAATAGGTAACACGTTAGCTTCCTAAATACACAAGACCTTGTGCTAATAAACGAAAACACTTGCTTACATTTTGACAGTACTTCTACCTCCAGGCGTACCTTTATAATTAACAACCATTGAGAATGTCTCACGTTGATGGGACAAATCCGTATAAACAAACCGAAAAATGAGTTCTTCTGTTTTCCACCATTTGATGTAAAAATTTGCTGTATCTTTACTTGAACTATACTGCGACGTTTGAGACCCTGTATTATTGATGTAACATCCAGTGTTGTATCTATTGCTAGTGTTTGGGCTACCAGGCCTTAGTGACGTGCACTTTGCGAACAATATGTTATTTTGAACGTTTTTTGTAAGAATGTAAGAGAAGCAAGAATTTTTCGTGAAATTAGGTAGTTTATTCGAACAGCTGGCAGCAACGTCCCCGACCCAGCTTTGTGGTCAGTTCTACGGCTTTTTCTTTTACGTTCGCAGAAAAACATAGATCAAGCCATTTAAATACGTTCATCACTGGCTCTTGGACGCGGGGTACGGTAATGTAATTAATGTGTTGACCATCGCTTGTTATTATGGACACAGCTTATTAGAATTGAAACCTACACCGAATGTGTGTTTGCTTAAGTTGGAAGGACAAGGTAACGATTATGAGTCCTTCAATGTTGCGGTTTGTTTGAACGACTGTTTTGTTGGTTGAAACGTTGGTCTGCAGGGCTCTACAGTATAATGGCCAGGATTCACTCGCTGTTCTGTAGTTTAGCTCATTACATACCGACCAACAACTTTGATCTATTTGTCTCTGGGCATTCGAGACATTCTCTAAGTTGAGACCCCAACTAAATTATTTTAGAGATTCGTCATTTGTATTGAAGCTAGTCGGTGACGATTCGAACGTACAACTACTGATAATGCTTAGTTTCTTCAGATATCTTTAGGTCACAACAACTGCGTGTTTTTTACACACAGAACTGCTTGGTCCGAATCGGGGCACGCTAGGTGACTGTACCTCCGGATTCTGCCTGGTTACCCAGTTTGCTGTGACACCCGAGGAATGCCACAGGCACGCAAGACCCCATCTGCATTTCTGTCAGGCCCTTACTCAGATAGAAAAGCGGTTGCCAGTAAGGGAACAGATTTCTTACCGATTTGGCATAGCCCTGTCACTCCTAGTGAGGAGGATACATTTTGACATTTCTTTTATTTTTGCTGACACTCTTAACCTGGGAAATTCGATGTACTGAAGAATATACTTGATAGTGCAGCCATCGCAACCAACATTTAAATGGCTACTTTTAGTGCAAAACAAAAATGTTCTCTGTTGTAAAAAAACAAATCTATCTTTTATTTATATAAAAATTCTGAATTGTGTTGTATGCAACAACTGTTTATTTCTATTTGAAATACAACTGCTGATAGACTGTCTAACTAATCATCAGTTTTTGTAAAAGGGTACCAGACCAAATTGTATGACAGTGCTGAGACTCTTTCACAAATGCCAGGAGGGTTGTCTGACCATTCCTCTACAAACTAAATCCAGATCTTGGATGTCTTTTGTCTGCTCATGTGAGGAGCTCTTTTTATTCCATGTCCATGTGTTACTGATTTAACATTTGGATATCTGTATCATTGCTGCAAGTGTTCAGACTTATTCTTGCGTTGTTATTAATTGAACAGCAATGTGACAGACTAGTTGCAATACAGGGCTTAGCTATGGGAAGTAGGCGTGTCCCAAAAATCCCACCAATGGGTGCAGGATTCCTGACGTGTCATTTTGTCGGACAGGCACGCGTCGTTCTTTCCGTGCTGGGGGTTGACGCGTGTTATTGTTCCCAACGGAGATGCGGCTCCTGTGCTTTGGATATTCGCTCAGTTGCCTCTGGAAGGCCAGCTGCACAGGAAACGCGTGGATCGTTCAAAGATGAATGTCCAACGCAAGGTGCTTTTCACTGGGCTATCCTGAAGCGTGCATTTCCGCTTTGTTTTACTACAGGACGGTCTGATTCTTGTCAGCTGGCGAGTGGCAGTGGACAGGCTAGTCCCGGTGCTGTTGTGTGCTACCATGGTAGCCTTCTTTCAGGCACCGCAGTGTTTTGGCTACGAGTCGACTGAGGTCAAAGGATGTTGTTGGCCATTAGACTGCATTACGCTGCATTATTCTATGCTAGAAATACGGTTTTTTTTATTTTTTTTATCCATTACACAGCATACTTGTTTATGGTGTGTAAAAGGAATGCCGAAATCAGTGGCTGGTAGATTTTGAATGCATCTGGCACTTGCTGGTGAACCAAAAAGTTATCTTGGTGACCTTCCTAGAAACATCAAGTGGTTTTGAGGCTGCAGACGCACCTAGTTAAAACACATGGCTCCTTAACAAATTGATCTCCTTCCTAAGACCAACCCTGGCAATGATAATGCAGTTTTTGTTAAATACATACCTACCGCATTTGCTCCTTATCTATCCAGGCGTTGTGTTATTTACAATATTGTTTAATTTATGTTGTTCTCAGACTTTTTTTGGAGTGTCTTTTATTAGTTAAATAGATACGATAACTTTGTATTGTTAAATTTACGTTACAAGCGTCATCAGTTGCAATGTATTTTGTTTAAGCCATGTTATGCAGGTACAGAAATATGCGGGAGAGGGGGGCGGTATATGTACATCGCCCGTCGGTATTGGCCAGAAGTGTTATTAGTGCATCCCTGGCATTTACCCATGTGGACAAAACAATTAACAGTCCGGGTGTTCCCATTTATTGGATTGGGCTTTGCATCAGACTGAATGCATATGGGCTGAAAATTGTCCCATTCTTTCTTGTAAATATCGGTGTTGATCTTTTATAATTATATGGGTGTGGTGGGTTTGAGAATTAAGTCTGGTGTGTTTTACTGCGATTTGAATGATTTGAACGTTGACTGTTACTTTTTGATGCACGCTACCTTGTTTACCAATAATCTCTTCGAGTACTAGCTTTCCTCGCAAATGTTTCTTAGCCTATGAATGTCCTTGATCAATTATATTCTCTATGCACAGCCATTTAGCAGGAAATGAAGACCATATTCTTCAGAGCTGGGGAGTGCTTGGCTGTGCATGTTTTCTTTGAGTGTACATGCACTCCTTTTATTTGACAATAAAATGAAGTATTTTATTGCCAAAAGGGATCTGAAGATGACCGGTGAAGAGGGGACAACGTGGTGAATGTTAGAGACTGGGATTGATCTCTCATGGGGATCTACATCTGAATTAAATATTTAATTGACCCTTAAGGCTTTCTTGGGATTTAAAACCCACCTGTCACTATTTTGACCTCTCAGGTGTTCATCATTTATAGTGGAATTATTTGCTTTATATTAGAAGCAGGATGGATAGATAACATTGTTTGAGAATGAATACAAAAACATATGTTGACATGTTGTAGTTTTTATTGAGAAACGCATAGTATAATACAACAGGTAGGTTGTTTTACATCACATGTGGATATCCCCAGGGGTTCACAACTATAAGTTGTTTATTGTATGAAAATATAACTTGAACAGAATATCACATCTTTTCTGAATACTTTCTTTCTCAAACGACATGTCTCCAACAGCGTAAGTAAAACCGTAAGCTTCTAACTTGAACCAGTCCAGAGATATTAATAGAAATGTAACAGGTGCACTTTTTGACTGACCTTTAAGTGTTAAATGAGTAAAATATGTTTTGCTTCTTGTATTTTGTCTTTTTAACAAGTGTCAGTCATTCTTAACCCTATCTTTTGGAATTGGAGCCATTACAGATGCATAAAAAAATACCATTATCAATTTAAGTAATTGTATTATAATGTTATTTGACTGCGTTGTTAAAGGCAGGTTTAGACCCAGATGGCCCTTTTCTCTAGATATCTGAGCATCATGGAGTCCTGTGTAGAAGGCACGGTCCCCGTGTATGGGGTGCTAGCGGTCCCCGTGTATGGGGCGCTAGCGGTCCCCGTGGATGTGGGGTGCTAGCGGTCCCCGTGGATGTGGGGTGCTAGCGGCCCCCGTGGATGGGGGGCGCTAGCGGTCCCCGTGGATGTGGGGCGCTAGCGGTCCCCGTGTATGGGGCGCTAGCGGTCCCCGTGGATGTGGGGCGCTAGCGGTCCCCGTGGATGTGGGGCGCTAGCGGTCCCCGTGGATGTGGGGCGCTAGCGGCCCCCGTGGATGTGGGGCGCTAGCGGCCCCCGTGGATGTGGGGCGCTAGCGGCCCCCGTGGATGTGGGGCGCTAGCGGCCCCCGTGGATGTGGGGCGCTAGCGGCCCCCGTGGATGTGGGGCGCTAGCGGCCCCCGTGGATGTGGGGCGCTAGCGGCCCCCGTGGATGTGGGGC
>JACXGK010003451.1:33694-45277 GCA_016801125.1 Novumbra hubbsi | reverse complement strand
GGGGGGGGGGGGGGGGGGGGGGGGGGGGGGGGGGGGGGGCAACACCCAACTGCGGGAGCCTCGGCAAGATGTAGGTTAGAGCCTACGGCAGTGGAACTCAACCTACCCGCGTGAGGTCCATGCCCAGTTTGAGCTGCGAGAGGAGGTGTAGGATGACACTGCGCTCCTCCTCCACCACTCCCAACTCTTCCTCCATGTCGGTGAACATGTCCTCCACCTCATCCTCCACGTCAATCTCCTCCTCCTCCTCCTCCTGTTAAGGTGAACAGCCATGTTTACTTCAAAGACCACAGTGGGCGTGGCTCGCAACGCCAAAAACAAACAAACAAAAGACGGTAGAAACAAAGGACCATATTGAAAATCAACCCTTTAATTAACTTGACATTCTCGTTGGAACATGGGCACATTGTAAGAGATAGATGTATTATTTATTAAAATACCAAATAACATGGGGGAAAAAAATTCTGTCAAACTGTTCAGCTACAACACAAAGAGAAATGCCTTCACCGTTTTTCAATACTTCTCTTCTGCACAGGGGCCGTTCCAGTCCACTTCTTAGTAGCTAAGCTGAATTCAAAACCAGACCATGTCCGTAATCAGTCTTCTAAGTGGCAATCTGGGATCTTACTTTTTAAACCCATAACCTATGCAAGCATATTAACCTTCCTAGATCTGTTCAAGTCATTAGCTCGAACAGCCCTTTAGGATGGGAACGTGTTGGGTGTCCTTACCCCAGAGAAGCTGTTGGCCTCCGTGGCACTGAGTTCCAGGAGGCTGCCCTGTGAGGGGCCACCCTCCCCACCGGTGCTGAAGCCATCCGGGGGCACGCCGTTCTTCAGGAGGTCCGGCAGCTTGGGCTCCAGCCATTCTATGGTGGGCCCTGCAACACGCGACAAGGCGGTGCCAGCCGTCAGCTCAAAGCTACTCATGCTAGGCTACACGATGGAGCCCCCTGAAACTACCGAACCGGGAGAAAACAGGCGCCGGGGGCCAGCAGCGACAAGAGAAACCCTCCAGGTCGGTTGGCTTATTCCCTGGACAGTTCCCAGGGACGGAGAGACGAGAACTCGGGCCCTGCCAACGGGAAACATCTGATTGGACGGTAAGGTGCAGGGGCAAGACTTCGACCAAATTAGCATGGCCTGAATCATTCTTAACAACTTTTCTGATTGGTTTGTCCTTGGGCTCAGTCCCGTTCGTGGGCCTAATGAAATATGCATACGAGGTAACTAGATATCTTACAACAAACTTTCCCCGTTCCACATTCTCTATTTGGCTCTTTTAAACCCGGGACAAGGTATGGCCAGCCATAGATTTGTATGTTTTTCACGTCTTACAGTGTAGCCCTTATATCAGTATGGCCCTCTGGAACCCAAAATGGAAAATTGCTTGGCAAATTTGGAGAGATATTATTACACAGATAAGCTCTAGTTACTCACCTAGACTGCCGGTAAGAAGTAGTATGGCTTCCTCATTAATTATAGAGAATAATTCCACAGTTGAAGCAGGCTCTCTGAGAACATCTGAACTAGGCAATTCAATGATTTGCGAAGTAAGCTTATACAAGCATCTGACTCTTTCTAGGACGACACACATTAAACATTACTTATTAGGGAGGAAAAAAGGGCTCAGCTAATGTTTAAACTCTCATGGCTAAAAACAACAATCAACCAGACAGCTAGATCTACCATTGGAGAGAAAACGTCAAGAACTCAGCCACAGTTTCCCTTCATGTTCATTGGCGTTCATCCACGAATGAACAGTTTCTACCAGCGCCAGCCTTGAACCCCCTACCCTCCTCCAGCTCCCAGAGCCAGCGGTCAGCCTCACCTCCCATGGAGTTCCTCTGACGAGCCACCTGCTGAAGCTGCAGGATGTGAAGACAGTCGTTGAGGCAGTTCATGGTTGCCATGGAGGTGGCCTTGAGCATCAGCAGGTCCTGGTCCAGTGGGGAGAGGGAACCCACGGCTGGCGGCAGGCCCTCGATGGTCTGGATCAAATCCCGGTGCTGATCCTGGGCCTGGGTCATCATCTGCACCAAGAAAAGAAGAGAAGGTTGAATGAGAGACACGGCAGGCAAATGTAAACAAGGCCAGCATGCCCTTTTCGTACAAATAAGACAGCAAAGGAGTTATTTGATCTACGATAAAATAACCAATAAAACCATCACGTGGTCAAACAATGAGAGAGACGAAACCCATCACAAGGCAAAGGAAGAAGCAGCCCGGTTTGGCCAGTTTCCATGCTACCTCTCTGGCGTCCAGCAGGTGATCGGGCAGCAAGGACCTCTTCGAGGAGTACAGCGAGGAGCCTTTGTTGAGCTGATTCAGGCTGAAGAAGGACGCTGCGTTGTGGTTCTGGCTGGGCCTGCGCTGGGCCTGCGGGGAACTGCCGCTTCCCTGCGAGGCCATGGAGTAGCTGCGAGACTTTGTCGGCGGGTTGGTCTAGACACAGACAAAACGCAGAGAGGCTCTGGGGTCAAATCTTGGTGGAAAACGTGGGGGAAAGTATGTTTTTATCATTGCAGCCTGTATTCGTAGGGGGACATTGGCCCTAGACTACAGTTTCCACCAACTAGGGGTTGCCTGCTATGTCTAAAAAACATTTTGACATAATGACTCATTAAACTATCCCGCGCTTCTTTTTGCACTCAGAAATAGTGCGTAACTGTGTAGAATCTTTGCAGCCAGTAAATAAGTGGGATTTTGCCTACACAGTCCAGACAGTACATACAGAAAGTACATACAGTGTACTCCAGAGTTATTGGAACCATAGATCATTTTCTTATTGTTTATCAGCTTGATCTAACATTCCAAAAAAACACATACTTGGCTGCTTGGATGAGACAAACATATTTGGCACAAGGTCAATCCTCTACTGCCTGATAACCCCATTTCCACAGTAAAACACAGCAGCAACAGCATCATGTTTTGGGAATGCTTTTCATCCGATGGACGTGGCAACATTTTAATGAAACACTGACATCCACCTCAGAGACTTTCAGCTAAAAAATGATACTAAACACAGAGCCGACGCTAATCGGGAGGGCTTCAAAAGATCAATTGGTATGTGACTTATTGGCCAACTCACAGACCAGACCAGAACTGAGTCCAATTGAAAATGTTGCAAACTTGAGAATTGTTGTAAACCGAAAGTACCTGTAAAACGTGAGAGAGCTTGAACCAGATGTGCAAAATCTTATGGCTGTAAACTGAAGGCTGTCTGTACAAAAAAATGATTGGTGGACAGAAGCGGTTATGGTTACACCACAAACTGTCTGAGACTAGTGTTTTTACATTACGTCCTATCATCAGCATTTACGTTTCTAAGACTACAAAGTCTCCTATACATCTGTTTGAAAAGAAAGCCCACTGAAAAATGCTTACTGCGATTTCAGTGAGGAAAGGAAGAATTACAAAACAGAGGTCACATCCCCAGTTGTTTTCTCTGCTATAACACAGCCATGGGTAGTGCACATCATTCATTGTTATTTCACCAATCAGGCTTGTGGTTGATCACTCTGGGTGGTATTTCTTTGATCTACCCACAGCGGTAAACCAAAACAACAATGTTTGGCACAAGCCATGTGTATATTTAGTGTGTTTACAGTGCTTGCACTCAATGTTTGCCAAGTTTTAAAGTCGTATTGTTCACACACAAAACGCAGCTGTTGAGGGTGTAGCAAAACTCTTTTCTTTGGCACCTGCTGTCCAAAAAAGCCCAGGATTGTATGAAGGAAATAACTGACCAAAAGAACTGAGCTGTCAATCCAAATTTGTACTGTTTAGCACCAGTGTTCACTATGAACCTAAGACAGCAGACTGAACTGCACATGTGTGTGTGGTTTTATGTGTGTGTGTTTATTTGTGAGCATCTTACGTTGCATAACCAAACAAAAAGAACAAAAAAAAGTACCTATCCTTGCATTACCATGGACATCCAACATAAACACCAGCGCTACATCCAGTGTATGCAAAGAAACGTCTGCGCCTCAGTAATAAAGCTCATGTTACCGGCTACCCGGTACACGGTCGATGAGACCACATAACAGTCCCAGCCAACTGTCTGGGCCATGAGGAAACCCTGCGTACACGGTACTCGGTGCTCACGCAGACCCCCCACGAAGCGCCTCACATATTGAAGCACACCCCCCCAACCCCATCCGCCCCCCACAACCCCCCGTAGCCGCCCCCCACCCCAAGGCGGGTGTGCAGGAAGCTGTTTGCGTTGACCCAGGGGCCCTTACCTTCCCCAAGGCCTCTGTGTGGTGTTGGGTGCAGATCTGGAGCCGGCTGACCCAGTGCTGCCTCTCTTTGGTGTCTGCCGCTGGAAAACACAACATTAGAAAACCGTAGACAAAGGTCTCCGGCAAGGCGGCTTTCTTTTAGGGACAGTTTGTTTTCTTGCCTTTGGTTCCAGAGCAGAGAGTGAGCTCATTAATTGCAGCCGAGTGAATCTGTATTGCATCGATCAATAACAATCGCATAGCCATTTTTTGTTCTCGCGTCAATGCAGTTCGATACGCGATACACAAAGTTTTACGGTCAGCCCTTCCTTACGTCTTGATACAGTAGTCTGCGTATATATGACTATAACGATTCAGTGTACAAAAAAAACAACAGCACTGTGTGAATTGCACAAGTCAAAATGTAGACAAATGGCATTCGACGTGTGCTTGTGTTGTTTTTAGAATGACAGGTGGCAAGTAGTGTGGTTTTACCTCTCAGCTTGTATTGTTCCCCACTGATGGCATTGACCGTGAAGGTGTGTGAGTCCTCATCACTGGGGGATATGACTGCCCCTGCCAAGTGTAGTGTACCCCGAGGCTTCTGATTCCTGGATTGCTCATTGACAAAGTACTCCAACACACCTGCCTCATTGTTGAGAACAAAGAACCTACATAGTGAGGGGAACACACAGTCAAACCATTACAAAAACGTTTGTCTTTTCCAAAGTACTTTGTTAATGTTATATTTATGAGTACATCTCTTGCTGTATACACATAGCGGTGTTCAGTCAATAGTATTCAACCAGGGCGGTTCACGTACCTATATTGCCATCCGGTAACCAGGTTGGTGTACTTCATCAGGTATCCGTCAATATTCTCCATGTGATCACTAAATAGAACAGAGATTAACATTCTATTCAAGTCGGCAACTAATCTGACTAGTTACAGGTACAATACAACATTCCTGGAGTTAACAAATTTCAGATAAAAGTGGGAAGTATGGTTTAACTCTGGCTATTCAATCAGTTAGCCAATGCAGTACCTATTTAACCAAAGCTGGCCAGGCAGTTGACGTGACCGCCAAAGGCTACCAAAAAAAAACACTGTAGCACGTTTGCTAAAATAGATGTGTCAAAGCGCAAGCAAAACTAAACTGACCAGTTAGCAATCAAACGATAGCCAGTCATCGTACCTGTATTGCCAGCATTTCGAACTTCCCCTCCCAACACTACCAGGCGTTCCTCTCTGGGGAAAGACATCCAGCTTTCCCTCACTGTCCGATATTCTTATTGCAGTGGCGGTTTCTCCTTGCATAGACATGGCTTTAATTAGCTAACAAGCTACCAACCTAGCCAGAAAGGTTAGCCAGCCAGCAAACTAGCCTGAATGAGTTGTAGCTACTCGGCAATCTTTGAATTTTCTCAATTAAAAGCCTAGTTAACGCGCTGGGTTACCGAGACACATATCGCTCCCCCCCCTAAACTTTAGCTATCTAATTAAAGAATCCATCAAAACATATTTTCATGTAACGGTAGCGTGCTAACTCTGTGTTTACATGATCCAAATCGCTGTTCGCTAACAGGCTTCATGATGACGATACGGTGCTGGAATCATGTGATTTTATTCCATGAACCCACTTCCGCGTTGCAAAAAACAACAACAAATGTACATGAACGTTCGTCGAATTGTTACTTTGTTTTAGAAACAATAAACACTCTCAAGTATCTTGAAATTTGTCCTGGCACGTACCCCATCGAGCTGCCGGTATATGTCCAAGTTCTATTGCATGAGAAACGGTTGCAAACCCTCAAACTCTGCAAGAGAAAATTATAGGACGTACGTTACCCAGGCATGAATGTTTGCCTATACTTGTCATTACAGGTTTGAGATTAAGGCACATGTCTATGTTACCTGTTGTAAATAACACGAACAACTTTTTTTCTTTTTGTATCAACAGGTAAAAAGGGTGGCGCAAAAAGCAAAGAATGTGCAGCCCACATTAGGGCGTATGAGGAAGTTATGGACTTGGTTATAAACACGGCATTTCACTGATCTAGTCAAACACTGCCTATTACGAAGGGATATTCTGCAATATATCTTCAAAATGCCTGCAAAGAAAGTGTGCATCGTCGGTTCTGGAAACTGGTATACTTTTAAGGGATTCATATTAAACGTTTGAAAATGTATTCCTTCGTCGACACCAATAGTAGTTTTCTCAATTTTGTATAATCACGTTAATCAAAGCTTACTGACAGGCACATAACATGTAATGTTGGATGCGTTCATTCAGTTTGAAGTTAGAGAAATTATATATTGAACACCTGTAATCATCAAGTGCTAATTTTGCTCCAATGTATGTATAAGGTGGCGCTCTGCCTAATCTAATCCATTTCATCTCATAGGGGATCCGCCATAGCCAAGATTGTTGGCGCTAATGCAAAGGGATCCAACAGGTTTAACCCCATCGTCAACATGTGGGTGTTCGAAGAGATTGTTGATGGGAAGAAATTAACAGAAATCATCAATACAGAGCATGAAAATGTCAAATACCTACCAGGGCACAAGATTCCCAAAAATGTGGTAAGTGTAGTGAAGCATTTTAAAGAGGCCATTTGCATCAAGATTGGAAATCAGTTAGTTGGGCAATACAAGACATCTCGTGGCATGCTTTGATAATGTGCAACAGGATCTTACACACACATTCACACAGAGGAGTGAAGTTTGACCTATTTAGGACTTCCAACTCATCTGGTGTGTAATATAATTAAGCCGTAGGGCAGAAAAGGGTGTGGAATATAGAATATCTTTCCAATTTCTATGTTTAATAATTTGACTAGTTAAGTACAAGATACATTATAACATTTGCGGGGTTAGCGAAATTCCGATTGCTTTGGGAAATACTTATAATAACTCTGACTATTCAGTTAGCCAATGCAGCAACACACTAACCAAAGCTGGCCAGCACCTGCGAAACTCCGCTAACAAATAAACAAATAAACACTTGTAGTTGGTCCCTCAAACTATTATTATTATTTAAATATGTTGTATTTTTTGTAGAGTACAATTAGGAATTTAGGGCTCCTATCCAGAGTGACATAGAGTGAGGAGTGCATACATGTTCACATGTAATTCAAATTTCCCAGGTTGCTGTACCAGAAATCACAGAAGCTGTGAAAGGGGTCAGCGTCCTGATTTTTGTCATTCCACATCAGTTCATCGGGAGACTTTGTGATCAGATGAAACCTCACATTACTCAGGGGACTATTGGAATATCCCTCATCAAAGTATGTTCATTTTGCCTTTGCCACCAGCATTAATATGTAGTTGTTTGCAGAGATTAACGTTTACAGGTATAATGCAACTGAGATATGACTGATTTTGCTCTGTTTTGTTATCGAGGGAAGGTCCCATTTGTCTAAAACTATCATAATACTTAAAATTCTTTGTTCAGTTTTACTTTTGCTAAGAGTAACAGCAATGACAAACTAAAACCACAGGATATGTGACAACATGACAGAGATTAAAGCCAACAATATATTTTCTTCATTGGTCCATAATCAGGGGATTGATGAAGGCCCAGATGGCTTGAAGCTCATCTCTGACATAATCCGAGAAAAACTAGAAATCGATGTCAGTGTCCTGATGGGTGCCAACATCGCCAATGAAGTTGCAGACGAGAAGTTCTGCGAGACCACCATTGGTTAGACAACGTATATGATTGCTGTATTATCAAAAAATATGCCTAAAATCTTCGGTGTCATTGGGTGTTGCAGCTTCCATTTTTCTATCCATCTATTCTGACTTACTGTCACTCCCGTAACAGGAGCTAAGAATGACGCAAATGGACACATCTTCAAAGAGCTTCTGCAGACTCGTAACTTCCGGATCACCGTGGTGCAGGAGAGTGACACTGTAGAACTTTGTGGGGCTCTCAAGGTACGCTACAGACAAACTGAAGGAGAGACACCCCTGCCACATTTGGCCACATTCCTCTCTGCCACATTTGGCCACATTCCTCTCTGCCACATTTGGCCACATTCCTCTCTGCCACATTTGGCCACATTCCTCTCTGCCACATTCCTCTCTGCCACATCAGGCCACATTCCTCTCTGCCACATCAGGCCACATTCCTCTCTGTCACATCCGGCCACATCTCTCTTTGCTACATCCAGCTACATCTCTCTTTGCTACATCCGGCTACATTCCTCTCTGCCACATCCGGCCACATTCCTCTCTGTCACATCCGGCTACATTACTCTCTGTCACATCCGGCCACATTACTCTCTGTCACATCCGGCCACATTCCTCTCTGTCACATCCGGCCACATTACTCTCTGTCACATCCGGCCACATTCCTCTCTGCTACATCCGGCCACATTCCTCTCTGCCACATCCAGCCACATTCCTCTCTGCCACATCCAGTCACAGTTCTCTCTGCCACATTCCTTTCTGCCACATCCAGCCACATTCCTTTCTGCCACATCCAGCCACATTCCTCTCTGCCACATCCAGCCACATTCCTCTCTGCCACATCCAGACTAATTTCACTCTGCCACATCCAGCCCCATTCCTCTCTGTCACATCCACTTCAACATTTTATCAAATATTTTTCATATCCCTTCAAGAAATTCTCTATACAAATTATGCATATTATTTTGTTCAAGACTTGAGTGGAAAACAGCGGAATATGAGTTCTTCTTTTTAGTTTCCTCCCAACTCTCCTCTCTCCAGAACATTGTAGCAGTTGGTGCCGGGTTCTGCGACGGTCTGGGTTTTGGGGACAACACCAAGGCGGCAGTGATCCGACTGGGCCTGATGGAGATGATCGCCTTCGCCAAGATGTTCTGTAACGGTCATGTGACCTCTGTGACATTCCTAGAGAGCTGTGGGGTCGCCGACCTGATCACCACCTGCTATGGTGGTCGAAACCGCAAGGTGGCAGAGGCCTTTGTCCAAACGTCCAAGGTGAGATAGATGTCGAGATGACTGTGGCTGATGGAGCGTTTACGCCAGCTTGTTCAGTCAGCGCTACACCCAACCCATGGTGCTGTATGTTGGTTTGATTACACAAGCCCGTATGCTGAATGCCTTTCCAGACTATCGAAGAACTCGAAGCTGAGATGCTCAATGGCCAGAAGCTGCAGGGCCCTCAAACCTCAGCTGAGGTGTACAAACTCCTGAAGAAAAAAGATTTGATCAGCAAGTGAGTGAAACTCTTCCTCCTTCAAGCGAGACGGGTATTGAGATACGTGTGGTGCTTGCTGGGTTTTGCCCGCTTTTGCGCAGTGTCTGCATTCCAAATGTTCGTCCAATTTTTCGCAGTGCCTGTGTATACTACTTATGGCCTCGCCTCTTGCTGCAGTGTGATTAAGTGCTGTGTTTTGTCTCTGTACTTTAGGTTTCCATTGTTTGCCTGTGTGTATCAGATCTGCTTTGAGGGCAAAGCAGTGCAGGACTTTATCCACTGTCTTCAGGACCACCCCGAACACATGTGATGACGGGGACTTGAAGCCAGAACCTGCTGCTTGGTGTTGGGTGAAGTTGCACTTAGACAGTGTTTTTGGGTCTGCTTCCCCTTTAAGGGTTAAGGTTTAGAATGGGAAAGTGGAAGCTGATCCTAGATGTGTATGTTTGTGGAAACGTCGTCCTGGTACCACTTTATTCCAGCAGAGGGCATCAGTGTGGCTTATATTCCAAATCAGCATTATATACGCCACAGACAAAGTGTAACCACTAAATATTCTAAACTTCATTTCTAAGGGACCACCACATATTGTGTTTGATTGCATGTTTTATTGATTTTGTGTATGTTCTTCAACTTAAGCGCACAATAACAATTTTGATTACTTTAACTGAGAATAAGTATTATTTTTACAATCTTGGATGCTTTTTTTGTATACTATATATTTTTTAAAAGAAGAGATGTCTTAATTTTTCCTCCCTGGAATACGTCTACTCAAATTGTAAAGACGCTGTGACTATATGTCGTTCGCCATTTTAACTGATGACAATAAAATAATTAGAGGTGATCTTGTTAAGACACTGGAAGAGATAAAGAACAAAGGGTATTTGATTGTGTCCTATTTCTCCATTCACACAATGTTATGTAAGAACATATTTAATTCATATTTATTTAGATGTTTCCCTGATGTAAGGAAAATAGGTACTGTTTAATCATTATATATTTTTTTACATATAATTTAGATGATTGCTTTTACCTTCAATTTACATCGTGGCCTAAATATCTGCGGGTCCATTCCCTGGATCTCTTTCGTGACAATCGTACTGTATCAGGCCCAGGATTGAACAACAAATCTGGCCCTTATCTCTACATCGCCCCTGGCTGTATCAAAGACGGAGAACAGAAGCTTAGTCAGACAGCGGGCGGTGAGCTAAGCCTTTGAAGGTCCAATCAGATCACAGAGACCTTGATGCTTCCATCCGTCCACGCTTCCACCCAATCCGTGGCCACGACCACGTCCAGCCACGACTTACCCTTTCCTGGGTAACCAGAAGAGATGGCCCCTCTGCTGGATGACAGCCCCTCCTCAGCTTCACATCCCAGGTCCCTGGATATCAAAGGGCCCAACAGAGGTGATGGCAGAGGCCTCGTTTCTGGGACCCTGTCACCTCAGTTTCCCATGGGACTAAGGGGCCCCAGTAGAGGATCTTTGTGGGGGTTTCCATTAGGTTTCCCTTCACCTCTAGCTGAACTGTGCTCAGTGTTTTGATATGGGGGGGTGGAGGTTGACCCAGATCATTTGTCATGGAGAGGAGAGGTACATTCAGGTACTTCATTCCTGGTCTTAAAAGAGCAGCTTAGTCGCCGAGGTAACTACTGAGGTCTGCTAGTGTTAGAGATGGCCTTTGGCTCAGGATGAAGAAGGCTGGCAAGAAAGCAGAGCGTAAGTTCTCCGTTCTGACTGTTTGTGGTTGAGATATCGCCACTTCTGTTTGCTTGACCTGGATACATGTACTTTTCTGCATGTAGCAGTACAAAGTGACGGTGTGACAGACCGACGTTCGTAGTCAAACCTGGGACTGCTGGGAGACGCTGAGCTGAATCCCAGGTGAGGTTGTGGCATGAGAAACTGTAACTGTCATTTACTTGTCAAACCAATGTGGAAAAAGCTTGGGTTACTACAGCATCGACAGAACCACCGCTGTATCATTTCATAGCTCACGGATGACTTCAACACTTCAGCGTTGCAATTTGGAGCACGTAATTTGGTGGGGTGAATTATTCACAGTGGGTTGATCACACCTGTGTCTCACATGGACGACCCCCCCCCCCCCCCCAAATGTCTCCCCTGGGCCTGCCGGCTAAATATGGGCCACCCCAGGCACGACCACCT